>BQNB010179647.1:0-12752 GCA_026074375.1 Tanacetum coccineum | reverse complement strand
GAGATGTGGCGAATTTTGTGACCAAGGACTCAAAGGAGATGCTTGTAATCAGCTTAGGAATGAAGTAGGAGCATCATTGAGGTGCTTGGATTGCATGGTTAAAATATAAAATGGGTCATTTGGAGGGAAACTAGGTGCGGGTTCATTTGAAGTGGGTTAGGGCACAATTTAAGTTTTTATGCTTAGATTTCGTGTACATTTTACTTGTAATGATAGATTAAGGTTTATAAGACTTGTTTTAAGAGTTACTAACAAGAATTGATAGGTGGTTCGGGTTTAAAATAAACGGGTCATGGTTTAAAATTAGGGTTCATTTAGGGTTTTCTAGGTTTAATTCTTGTACATTGTTGTTAAAAATGGTGAAATGATGATGGAATGTGGTTTGTAAAGTTGTAAATTATGTATTTACAACTTATTTGAGTAATGGTTTGGGTTTACAATGGATAAAAACCAAGAAACGGGTCATGGTTTAGTGTTTAGCTCGGGTTAGGGTTTCTAGGTTTCATTTCATGAAATCTTATGAAATGAGGATGATTATAGAATGTAAATGAAGTGTATGACTTGCTTGTAACTTGTACTTGATGGATTATACAAGATTCTTAGGAAAACGGGGGAAAATGGCTATTTTGGATGTTGTGCATTAATGACTTGTACATTATGCTTTAAAGGACTTGTACATTGACTTGGAGGGAGTTTATATTTCAATTGAGATGTTATATTACTTGTACATATGCTTTAGTAGCTTGTGCATTCACTTTAGATATTAACCTTACATGGAATTAGGGTTTTAGAGGTATACGATAACGGTTTAAAGCCTGTCTTGATATAACGTTGCAAATGGTACATTATATGAGTAATGTACTTTGTAAAAATGATATTAAGATATTGACTTGACATATTATGATGTTTGCTTGACATATATGATTGTCATAGGTAGATTGCGTGAGCTTGTTAACTTTAGTTATGCAAGTTACGTTGCATAATAAGAGATTAAAGCAAAAATTTCCCCGTGAAAAAGTGATATATTATATAACAGAGAGATATTACATTGATGAAAATTTCGGGTTGTTATAACATACCTACCTCAAACAAACAATCAACTCAGAACTTCATCAAATATAAGGAACCAAGCTACAGTTCAAGACGGGAGAGTTGTGGTTCAGAATCTTTAAGGTCGACAGAATAGAGGTCAGGGGAACAATGCACGGGGCGAAGGTGCAGCTAGTTATGGGGGAGCACAGAACAGAGTTGGGAATGCTAATCCAGGTCAAGCAAGGCAAATTAAGTGCTACAACTGCAACGGTATAGGCCACATAGCAAGGAACTGCACTCAACCCAAGCATCCATAAAACTCTGAATACTTCAAAGACAAGATGTTGCTGATGCAAGCTTAGGAGAATGGGGTGGCATTAGATGAAGAGCAGTTTTTGTTTATTGCAGGTGGACAAGACAACGCTATTGAAGAAGATGTGGATGAGCAACTTGTTCAGGATTTAGCACTCAATGTGAACAATGTGTTTCAAGTTGATGACTGTGATGCTTTTGATTCTGATGTTGATGAGGCTCCCAAGGCACAGACTATGTTCATGGCTAATCTATCATCCACAGATCCTGTTTATGATGAAGCCGGTTGGTATGTGCTTAATTACACATACCATTTTCCATTAAAAACGGACTTAAATGACTAAAAACGTACCAAAAATACACTGTATTTGTATGTTTTGCATTTGTATTGTGCAGGAAACGGATATTCAAGAAAAGGACAAAAAGAAAGCCAAAAACAAACAAAACCAAGCACGGAATGGAAAAGACAAAGTCAAATCAAAGCCAAAGTCAGTCAAAGTCAAAAAGTCAACATGAAAGTCAACCCCGACAAAGTCAAAAGTCAACCAAGTGAAGAAAATACAACTTGAGGGATTAAAACTGCCAAACCTTAAGTTGTATTACAAGAATAATAAGACAAGGACTAAAATTAGAAATTGTGTGAAGTATAACTTGAGGGGCCAAAGCTGCCGACTTACCCAAAACCATTTTTTCCCGCCCAACAAAACCCAAGAACCACTCACGGGTGTCTTCCTACCCTTTTACCTTGCAACATCTACAACCCCTTGGGTAAGACATCTCCCCCTCCTCCACTATCACCACCTCCCCATGTATAATTGCCAAGTTGGCAATCCCACCACTTTCCAAGCTTTTTGATGGCTGTGATTGACTCAAAAAGAAGCACAAGAAGATTGAATGGCTGAGATTACTTTTATCAAGTCCCTCACACAACAAAAACACCTTGTGAAGCTCTCACAAAAGAAGCACAGATGAGAAGACCAAGAAGAGAAGACTTCGGCTATAAATAGAGCCTTTTGTAAGCCTTGAAGGAATCTTAGATAATCTTAGCTTAATTTTTCATATAACTTAACTTATTTTTAGTTTTTAAAGTCATTTATAGCTTTTTCTTTCAGCTTTGTAACACTTTCAAGTTTTAATGCAAATTTGAGGTTTTAAGTCAGTTTACAATTCCAAGTGTTAAGCTTCTTAATTGTGTTGTTTTGTGTTTAAAAAGCTCTTAATACAGCTTATTTATAAGCTGCTTTAATTAAGTAAACTTAAGAAGTTGATTAGTTAAGAAAAAAAATCAAAATAAAAAAATCCACACTCAAATATACCACAGCTTATGGATGATAAGCCAGTTCTGGATGGGCTTATGGACTCTCACTAGCTTGTTTTATACAAGCTAGAGCTTGTAGACTCTTTGTTTAACCTTGTTTTGAGCAAGGGAGTTGTAAGTCTCTATCTTTCTCGTTTTTTTATTTACTGTAGAACTGCTTATAGTGCTTATTTGTTACTTAAATTTGCTTATTTATGCTTTATTATGATGTTTAGTGCTTATCTTGCTTAGTTGTTAGTTTAAAAGTGACTTATGCACATTTCTTAGTTAGTACTGTACTGATTAGTTATGAGTTAAAATGTTAGATTTGATTTAGCTTATTATAAGTTGCTTATTTGTTTACAAAAATATGCTTTATAAGTGCCTTATATTGTTATTATGATATCAGTTTTTAAACAAATTAGGATCCACATCAGCTATGGAATTAAGAAGAAAAATGATTTTTAAAAACTTTAAAGGGTGTTTAGAACAAGCAGTACTAACCCATAGTTAGTACTGCTGGTTCTCTTTTAGAATTTTAAAGCTAGCAGTACTAACTCAAAGCTAGCGATACTAACTCCAGGTTAGTACTGGTAGTTAAAACTGTTAGTACTGTTGGTTCATTATTGCTTATTAGCTTATTATTTATGCTTATTTAAGATTTCCTTAGCTTTTTAGAGTAATTAAGCCCATTTTTTGTTACTGTCTTTAGTAGAGCTTATTTAAGCTTATCGCCGTTTTTCAAGCAATTTTAATAGTTTATCAGTTAGAACCTTATTACTTCTTTCCATTTTTAGTTTATTCTAGTTGCTATTCTTATGTCACTAAGATGCTTATTAGAGGGTAGTTAAATATCTTATTTTAGCATATTTGCTTATTTCTTGTTTCATTTGTGTTGTTTGTTTAAAGCCAGCAGTACTAACTCCTAAGCTAGCAGTATTAACAACAAAGCTAGCATAACTAACTCCAAGTAAGAACTGATTGTTAATACTGTTAGACTGTTGTTAGTACTGCTGAGTTTCTCCCTTCCTAACTTAGTTTAATTGCTTTGCTGAATGCTGAATTAAGAGGTTAAGTCAGCTTATTTGGTTTGTCTTAAGCTTATTTGAGCTTATTTGTGTTTTAGTATAAAATTTTAATTGTATTTTACCATTCCTAGCCTTCATGTCTGCTCTAGCTTATTTTCCTTGCTTATCTTTTCGTGCATTTGCTTATTAGGTTTAGTGCCCAATCATATCCTTGTCATATTCAAACATCGATTATCAATTCGTCATTCGATTTTCCATTCAAGCCTCGTTGGGACATAACGACCCGGAAATATTCTATACTACTTCCGGTTTCATTGATTTTGTGGATCTTGATCCTTGTTATATATTTATATTTATTTATATTTATTTATATATAAAAAGGAGTAAGTTTCCGCGAGTCAATTTTTGGCGCCGTTGCCGGGGAGGCTGTGAAACGAATTATCGTTGCGTTTGACAAATTATGTTTGAATTTGTGAATATATCTTTTATTTTTATAAAAATACAAAAATATTTTTCATTTTTTTAGTATATATTTATAAAACATGAAAAACCAAAAATAATAAATACATTTTCTTAATCAAGAAATAAATTCACAAGTTTGGAAAAAATACCAAAATATAATATTTTCAATGAGTATAAATAATAAATTCCGGTGAAACTTGTTGGTTCCCAACTCGAACAAAAGATTTAAAAACTTGCCATTTGTGTCTCTTAAGACGTACGGCTCACCTTGAAAAGTTAAACAAACTAAAAAGTGGGTATAATAGGGTTGTTACCAAGAACAACGACCCGAAAGGAGAAATAAGCCCTTCGCGCTATTCCTACTCCTCCGCTCACCTTGCGTTTATCATTAGAGAGCTACCGTGAATAAAGTAGATTATTTGGTTGGAAGATGATCCTACCTCAATGTCCGTAAAATTCATTGTTGAATAAATCATTAGTGAAAAACAAAAACAATAGTAGTAAATTTTGTTTTTATATTTCTATTTTTTTTGTGCATGCGCACTCGTTCTCAAGCCCGTATCGTCGACAACAACCAGTCCGACAAACTTTCCTGTTGAATCACACAATCTTGAAAAAACCAAATACAATCAAGAAACTTTCAATCCCCCATAGTTTACGATGGCCGATAATCGTACTATGGGCGCAATTACTCGAAGCACCCACCGAGGGCTTACAGGATGCGATCGTTTGTTCCCAAAATATTCCGTAAACAACATCGAGAAAAAATCAATCATGGTCTACTTAATCTTGTCAAAAACAAGCAATTTTATGGTGACATGATAAAGAAGACCAAATGCTCACATCCGATATTTCAACAAGATCACTTCTACGATGAAGTTCCCGAACGTCCCGAGTACGTCGGTTAAGCTTATGCTTTTCCCATTTTCCCTCGAGGGGGCCGCCCGGATTTGGCTTGAAAAAGAACCCCCTCGATCGATTCTTACATGGGATGATCTTGTTTCGAAATTCATTAACAAAATTTTCCCCTCAAAAAAACAACAAATCTTCGAAAATGAAATCATAAGATTTTCAACAAAAATTTTATGAAACGTTTTACGAGGCTGGGACCGAATTCAATGATCTTCATTAGTGGAAGCCCTCCATCATGGGTAATTCAGGAATTGCATCAATTCGATACATTCTATAATTCCCAAAATTCGAATGATCAAGATTGCTTAACTCCGCTGCGGTTGGCAACTTTCTTGATAAAATTCCTCAGAATGCCCTAAAAAATCATCGGAGAGCTAGTCCAAAGTTCGTCATCACGAAGCAAGGCCATTGATTCTAAAGTGAAGTTACACTATTCCACCCCCGCATTCATCGATGTAGCTGAGCTGAAAGATATGGTTAGAGCATGAATCCGATAAGAAAAACCAAACTCCCAGCTCCCGCTCCGTAAAAGCAGTCCGAGCAAAGTAGTGTAACTTGTGTGGGAAGTCATGCTTACCAAAATTGTCCACACCGACGGCGACATTTACCGGACAATATCCAAGAATACGTGTCACAAGCCGCCGCAGTTAACTACAACCAAGAGAATTCCAGTTACCGACCCAGATGGTTTCAAACCAAATTCCGACCTCCCCGGTTTCTGATACGAACCGATCGATAATATAATTGATGAAGAAAATCAACAAGATAGATGATTTTTATGTTAATGGATAAAACCAGACCCCCGATGGTTATATTAATGAGATAAAACCGACCCCCCAATTGATAAACAAAAACAATAAACAAACATACTTAATTTTCATTTTCCACAAATAAAAAATACGAATATCGCTAGACTAATTGACTAAGAAAATATAATAAAGGAAACTATTAAATAGTTTGACTAAGATTATATAATAAAGAAAACTAGTAAATATTGATAAATTGATACGAACCGGATCGATAATAGAATTGATACCCCAGCAGTTTCATCCGATGTTGCTGAGCTGAAAGATATGGTTAGAGCATTGATTCTCGATAAGAAAAACCAAACTCCAGCTCCCGCTCCTGTAAAAGCAGTCGAGCAAAGTTGTGTAACTTGCGGGGGTGGTCATTCTTACCAAAATTGTCCAGCCACCGATGGCAACATTTATCGTGACAATATCCAAGAATACGTGTCACAAGCCGCCGCAGTTAACTACAACCAAGGGAATGCCAATTACCGACCTCAGATGGTTGCAAACCAAATTCGACCTCCCGGTTTTCCTCCTATGCAAAACCATCAAAACAACCAAAATCGGGGGATCAATTTCAACCAAAATCGGGGGAACAATTTTAACCAAAATAGGGGTAATAATTTCAATCAAGGACAAGTTTACCAACCCCAGATTAATCAACCCCCGACTTTTCAAGCTCCACCTTTTCAAGCTTCAGTTTCACCAGCACCACCAGGTGTGTCTAAGCCCGATTTTGATAACTACGTCAAAGCTAATGACGCGGTTATGCAAAATATGCAAAATCAAATGGCAAATATAACGGACCTGATCACCAAATTCGTAAATAATAATACCACTTCTACTTTGGGCTCGGGTTCTCTTCTAAGCAACACCATTGCTAACCCGAAAGGTGATGTAAAAGCAATCACTACCCGAAGCGGTGTTTCCTATAATGGACCTCAAATTTCTTCTCCTCCTAAAGAGATGGAAAATGAACCCGAGGTGACAAAGGATACGGTGCAACCAAGCACCGAAAACATCCAACCTTCGGTGGTCCAAACTAATGACCAAATTGGTGAGCCCGTTGTTGCTTCAAAGACTAAACCAACATTGCCTTATCCTTCAAGGGCCAACAAAGAGAAGCTCCATGAAAAAGACGATCTTCTAGCTTCAAGCTAAGTTTCGTGGACGCTCTCCTGCACATGCCCAAATTTGCACCAATGTTTAGAAAGATCCTCAATGACAAGGAATAAAGATAATTAGTTTTACAAAGACACCGATAAATGAGAATTAGCTCGGCGTTATCCTAAAAAATGTTTCCTGAGCAAACTTTGAGACCCCGGTAGATATCTTATACCCGTGTGACTTCGGAGATGAATGAATGCTTACCTTGGCCGATCTCGGTGCAAGCATCTCAACCTAATACCTCCTCTCTAATTTAGGAAAGAACTAAGTCTCCCAGCTTTACCAAAACCCGAATGATTCTTGACCTTGCCGACAAACGATTTCTACTCCAACCGGCATCTCAGCCAAGATGTTTTTCGTTAAAGTTAGAACGATCTCTTTCTGCCGATTTTGTGGTCGTTGAATAACGTTGCCTAACCTCGGTCCCCTAATCTTAGGAAGACATTCTTGAGGACGGCACGTGCCTTGAACGACGTCACGGTGAACAAATGAACCCCTTAGACATGATGACCAATCGTACCTCAAAGTTTGGTGATACTCAGACTTTCACCTACAATTCATTGAATCGGTTAACCGAGTCGATGTTATTGACATTTCATGTAAGAATAAGTTCAAGAATTGACTTAAAATTTCTGAAAGTGGCAATCCCACATCTACTTCGACCTTATGACGATTCACGCTCCTCCATCTTTCATCCATTCGAGGAAGTGATTTTCTAAGGAAGAGATCGATGAAATTCTTCACAAGATGATTCAATACCACCAGGTGTTGACGGCATCTATGATTCTGAGGGAGATACTGTTTACCTTGAGGAATTGTTAAGTGTGATCAATAGTGACCCAAATCTCCCTCTGTCACCAGTTTGTGAAATTAATGTACCTGAAAAGATTAAATCTTCATGTGAAGATCCTCCCGACCTTAAACTCAAAGACTTACCATCCCATCTTGAGTATGCATTTTTAGAGGGTGGTGACAAATTACCTGTCATAATTGCTAAAAACTTAAAAGATGAGGATAAAAAAACCGCCTGGACAAGGTTCTTAAGTCACACAAACATGCCATAGCTTGGAGATTTCCTGATATTAAGGGGATAGATCTACAGTTTAGCACCCATAAGAAATTTGATGGAGGGAAAATGCCAAACCCGTATTCAACAATACCGAAGAAGAGTAACCCCAAAATCCAAAGGTTATTAAGCAAGAAGTTATCAAACTCTTGATGCCGGTTAATTTACCATATCATCTGACAGTCCCAGGGTAAAGCCCGGTTACATTTAGTCCTAAGAAGAGAAGTCATAACCGTGGTAAAATGAAGAAAATGAGTTAATACCCACACAGGTATGGTTACGGGATGGCGAGTTTGCATCGCTTTACCGAAAACCTCAATGATGCAACTCCATAAAGACCATTTCCGTTGCCATTTATGATCAGATGCTGAAAGATTAAGCCGGAAATGAAGTACTATTTCATTTTGACGGATTCTCCGGCTAAATTCAGATCCCAATTGACCCACTGATCAAGAACAGACTACCTTACACGCTGCCCTTACAGGACATTTGCCTATCTTCGCATGCCTTTTTGGTGTAATGCATGCACCAGGCACATTCCCAAAGTGTGTATTGTTGCAATCTTTTCACGATATGGAATGAGAAAAACCATGGAAGTCTTCATAGATGATTTCTCGAATTTCGGTGATCCTTTCTCCTCTTGCCTTTTCCCATTTAGACAAACTTCTCCAAAGGTGTGAAGACACCATCTTGTTCTAAATTTAGGAAAAATGCCTCTTAAATAGTCAAGTGAAGTAATAGTTCCTTGGCCATAAATTTCCTAAATCTGGATTGAGGAGGTAGATAAGGAAAAAGTTGATGTCATAGCAAACTTGCCTCAACCCACTACCGTGAAGGGTATTCGTATTTTTCCTCGGTCACTCCGGATTCTACCGACGCTTTATCAGGATTTTTCCAAAATCAGCCCGTCCTAAGACCCACCTCCTTGAAAAAGAAACTCGCATTTATCTCTCAGAAAAAAGAAAAAAAAAAAAAAAAAAAGATAAAAAAGAAAGAAAAAAAAAAAAAAAAAAAAAAAAAACGAAAGAATGGCAATGGAAGCATTTTGAAACCCTTAAGATGAAGCTAAACCCGGGCCCAATTCTAGTTGCTCCCGATTGGGACTTGCCCTTTGAAATCATGTGTGATGCAAGTGATTTGCTGTTGGGGCCGTCCTGGGGCAACGTAAGACCAAGCACTTCCAGCCGATACACATGCAAGCAAAACTATGACGAGGCTCCAGCACATTACATCATACAACGAAAAAGAATTACTTGCCGTAGTGTATGCTTTCAAGAAAATCCGGCCATAACTTGTCTTGTCCAGCAGCATAGTTTTATACGACCATCGGCTCTCAAATACCTGCTTGCTAAGCAGGATGCTAAGCAAGATTGCTCCGGTAGATTTTGCTAGCTCCAAGAATTATGACGGATCCGGGATAAAAAAGGAGCAGAAAATACCACCCGACCACCTTACGAAACTTGAAAATCCATCACAGTGCGTCTCGAGAAAAAGGAAATTACGGAAGCATTTCCTCTTGAGACACTTGGGATGGTTACCTTTCGTGGTGATGATAATGCCCCATGGTTTGCCGATTTTGCGAACTACCATGCGGGGAATTTTGTGATCAAAGGGATGTCGTCTCAGCAGAAAAGAAAGTTTTTCAAAGACGTCAAACACTACTTTTGGGACGACCCCTTCTTATTTAAGATATGTGTGGATCAAGTGATCCGGCGGTGTATGCACGGCAAGGAAGCTTTCGACATCCTCGAAGCTTGCCACAATAGACCCACGGGGGGACAATACGATGCCAATTACACCGCTAAAAAGATCTTTGATTCAGGATTTTATTGGCCTACGATCTATAAGGATGCCCATGACTATGAGACCCGAGTGACAATTGTCAATGGTCAAGCGCAAATTTCTGCAATGGTGATAATGCCACAAACTCTATCCAAGTTTGCGAAATCTTTGACATTTGGGGCCATTGATTTTTATGGGGTCGTTCCCGTCATTTAAGAGGGAACAAATATAAACACGTGAGCAGTCAATTAACTTGTCGAAATGGGTATTAAGCAAAAAGCGCTCCCCACCAACGATGCCCGAGTTTTGTTTGCAAATTTCCGAAAACACTTTACGCCAGCTCGGTTCCCCGCGTGCAATCATAAGTGATCGTGGGAACCCATTTTGGCATGACCAATTTGCAATGTCATGCTTAAATACGGAGCACTTATCGGGCTCTCCACCGCGTATCACCCACAAACAAGTGGGCAGGTTGAGGTATCGAATCGTGGTTTGAAAAGAATTCTTGAAAGGACCGTGGGCGAAAATCGTGCCTCTTGGTCGGACAAACTGGATGACGCTCTCTGGGCCTTCCGTACAGCTTACAAAACACCCATCGGTGTACTCCGTACCCAGCTTGTATATGAAAGGCATGTCATCTACCGTTGAGTTAGAGCACAAAGCTTATTAGGGCCCTTAAGCAATACAAACTTATATAAAAAAAACGCGGGTGATCACAGAAAAGTTTTCAGCTCAACGAACTTATTAACTTCGTGATCATGCCTACGAAAACTCTTTGATCTATAAAGAGAAAAAAAAGAGAATCCATGACTCCAAGATCAAAAACCGCGTTTTCAACGTCGGTGATCGAGTCCTCCTCTTTAACTCTAGATTGAAGATTTTCTCGGGCGAGCTTAAGACCCGCTGGAGTGGACCATTCACTGTAACCTAAGTTTTTCCATATGGTACTGTCGAGTTATCCCAAAACTCTGGGCCAAATTTCTAAGTGAATGGTCATCGTTTGAAGCACTACTTTGGAGAGGACGTACCACAATTGGTAGTCCCGGATCTCCAGACGTTCCCGATGGGCCAATAAATTCAGGGACGGGTCAAACATAGCGACCTTAAACAAGCGCTTCGTGGGAGGCACCCCATGCTTATCAGTAGTAGTATTATGTAGTAATAAATAAGTGTTTTTGTGTGAGGCGGCTTACCTCTTCCATTACCCGTGTTTTGTCCGAATTTTGTGTTTTGTGTTGTATGTCCAGGATTTCCCGGATTGTGAAGACTCTCGTGCTCGCAGTTTTACCCTTCATCCATAAGAGTTTTACATCCTCAGCTTCATTTTGGGAATCCAATATCCAAATCTAATCGACTAACGTTTTATCTTTTGGCACAACTTTTAAAGCGCCTTAGATTAACGTAGAGACCCCTTTAACAACATCGAGGACGATGTTTAGTTCTAGTATGGGGGGGGGATCTTCCGAATTGAATTTTGCCTGGCAGTCGTTGTTGCCCATGTAATCCAGTTATTTTTACCACCAAAATAATTGCAAAAAAATGAAAAAATTAAAAATTTTCAAAAATAAAATAAGTAAATTTTGTCCTCAGTTTTGACTTTCCCATGGTTAGAATGAGAATAAATATTTGACTCAGATATGGGCTGTTGCCCCTAGCTTTGTCCCTTAACCATTTAATAAACAAAGTTTATTAGGCCAAGCATTTCGCGGATCCTTTTATTAGGGATTTTAAATTTGCGATAGAACGGAAAATGAAGTTTATTTACAAGTAGATGCTAAGCAAGGATTAATTGGAATATCTTAAAAGCTTATAGGTGTACTTGTCGCTTTTTCTCCCAGAAGCTCTAACCTACTAATAAACGTGTTATATTTTGCTTAACTTTAAACGCGACATTGTTCTGAAGCTCTTTGGAAACGAAAATATTCATCTTAGTTCAGCTTTATACTTGAGTTTCTAAAACGAAATTTTCTCTATTACGGAAAATATGTTGCAAAATAAAAAATAAAATAAAAATAAATAAATAATATAAACTGTAGGCTGATAAAGGTTTACTGCATCTTGCGGCTCACAACCGATGTTGCAGTCTTCAAAACAAGGCCCTAGGAGATAATAAATGCCAAAGTGCATTCGTGTAAGTGTCATCAATAAAAACCGTCGTCATACTAAGTCACTACATCTTGTCGAGGCGTGGCCGAGTTGTAGTCCCATGTATAAAATGATGACGGTAGATAGTATATAGCAATAAAATGGAAAATTAATGGTTAAGATTCTTTAACTACTAAGCTAACTTTTGAACAAATAAGCTGAAAGGGATTTCTATCCCAACCTAAATAAGCACGTATGAACTAAAACCTAGCAACTAAATAAGCTAAAAAGAAAACTAAACTAGACAGAAAGCTTAAATTAAGCTTAAAAGCAAACTTGGCTTTGTGGTATATCCTATATCATAACACGGGGTCGATTCTTGGATTTGGCTAGTTTCTAGAGAGAGAAACACTAGAGAGAATATTCTAGAGAGAGAAAATGTGTTTCTTTGTAAATGAAATAATAACTAGCTTACCTCTTCCAAAGTTGGAAGAGGCTATATATAGTACTTACAATATACCGGGTATTTGTACCCGACTTAAAACCGAAAAACGTACTATTAACTATTAAACTACGAGCTATAATAAACAGTAAAATACATGGGGTGACCGAGTCTTTTTCTAATATCTAACAATCTCCCCCTAAGGGAGGTCACCCCTAATAATACCAAACTTAATCACTTCAGTCTTTAGCTCGTGGACATTTAATATCTTGTACATTTGGGGTAGAGATCTTTTGATTCATCTTACGCTTGTCTTTGACTGTGATCTTGAGCTTTCTTGAGATCATCGCCCAAACATAATCTTACATCATCTTGT
>BQNB010179644.1:0-12752 GCA_026074375.1 Tanacetum coccineum | reverse complement strand
GCTTAATCCTAAATAGGTGGTATCCTATTTAGCTTGCACACCAAATCGGGTATTAATGTTAAGGGATCGCCTATTTGATCTAGGACGAACGGCTACAGGTATTGGTCAACTTGTAGTCAATCGTGCGTGACAAGGTCTTTGAGATCATATTGATCCTCGACTACACTCAACCTTAAATCAATACCTACTCAGGGTATAAGGATCACTTAAATGCGCTACATAAAATAATAAAGATAGCGATAAAACAACAAGATCATAACTTAATAATAAAAAAGACAATTAAATAATTAAATGCCAAGAACACATTATAAAACACAATTAGTAACATAACAACAATAAATTAAACTGCATGATCTGCTCAATCAAAATAATATGGGTGATTATATTTGACCAAAATAAATTAAAGTACGATTGCAAATTGTGCTAAATTAATGCTCTTGATCCCTTAGTCAAACGCCATGGCAACCCCCGAAAGGTTTACCCTATACCGAACTGCGTACACCTTTTTCCCTTTTCTTTATTCTCGGCTAAAACCACTGTGTGAACAAAATGCATTTTTACGAATGCATATTGCATTCTATTTATACTAATTGAAAACTTTGGCCTTTATACAACATTAGCCCCTGAAGTTTCATGTAGTTTTTAATTAATTAATGAAACTTGATATCTTTTGCGCAACTTTAGTCCCTGTGATGAGTCATACTTTACGGCGTAACGACATCGATCACGTTACGCCATAAACCCTTCTAACGCGGCATTCCATCTTTAAGTATAAAATTGGTTACGGCGTAATCTCTTTAACACGTTGCGCCGTAACCCTTAGTCAGCAATAAAATACTTTCCATAATAATAGACGCGGCATTCCATCTTCAAATATCCCCCCACTTGACTTCTACTTGCCCTCAAGTAGAACCTTTTAAATAATTCTCAAAAAGATATCTCCCTAGATTTTTAAAGAAGATATGAATTTAAAAATCACTTATGCTAGAAAATTCTAAACTGAGCACCTTACGAAAGGAAAAATAAATCACACTCATACTCTTACTAATCTATGTGTTTCATTTTTGGTGATCACTCAACTGCTCAGTCATAGCATGTATTCTATCATAAGCTTGGAAAGTACACTAGTCTCCACCAACTAGAATTAGGGTCTAAACAGTCTCAAAGGCAACATGGGTGACATTGGTTTATTGGGTGATATAAAGGGTTAGGATAGACATGCGATACACATTTAATGGTTGTTAAGATAAAAACACGAAACAAATAGTCTAAAGTAATCCAAAGTTGTCATAACTAGCTATTGTCCGTCCATAGGTCCAAGAGTCGAAGTCCAAAAATCTGATCTTCAATATGGGCTACTAGCTTCATTCTTCACAATTATTGAGATGGCTTAAATTTGCACCATCTTTACATTCTTTTGTACATGGGTGGCTTTTTAGTTGCACCTTATTTTCTTCTTTTTTTCATTTTAAACATGTAAATGCTACAGGAGTTTATATCTTTTTATTATTTCCCCTGTAGCATTTGATATTATACGCACATCAGCCCACTTGAACAACGTTGAAAGTGATGATACATGGGGGTCTTTATAGATCATAACTGATTGGTTTTCTACGAATGCATAAAATTTTCATTCCCATTTCCCCGAATCATGGACTTAAATAGCCAGAGATTTCAACACGAAGAAAAATAAAGACTACAGGGTAGGCTAAGACGAAATGGTGTAACAAAACATATATGGTTTAAACAGGGATTGGTTTAACAAGGTGATCTAGGGGTATCTTGCACTAATATTAAGTGCAACAAAGGGTTTTACACGGGGAGGTCGACAAGTCAGTGTGACAAGTCGATAAACACACACACACACATATAGGCTTTTTGGGTGATTTCCTAAGATGTTTCCTTCTTAAACTGTCTATTTCAACTAACCAATTAGGTCTTAACAAGATGTATAGGCCAAGTTCTAAAGTCTACAATACTACCGGCACGCTCATATTTTTGGTGGATTTTGTATAATAGATGAAAATGGAATCATTAGGCTTAACCTCACAAAATGGAATAAAGGGTTATAGTACGCTCGACAAAGATTAATTCTAGTTTATTAGGAAAAACATGTCAAAAAATTTAAAATTAGCATAATTAAAGGCAAATATTAGTCAAGTGATAATTCTACTCCCATCCTCCCACTTGATTTGTACAATGTCCCTATTGTACATTAAGGAAATGAAAATTAAAGATAAGAGTAGAATTAGAATGAAAGTCTCCCCTGGATTTGCTCGAAAATATGAAGAGATAGCATGCTCTAAGCCATGCTCCAAGTCTACTTCCTCGAGCAACATCCACCATCACCAATATCTCTACCATCTTGTATAGCATTCGACTAGACCGGTTTGGAATGCTTTCTCGCAACTTGATTAATATCCTAGTACCACATCATGTGCATTCCCTGTATAACTGCGAGAAACACTAATACCAAAAGCATAAACCAAGATAGAAAGCATCATAGCACAGCATATACAAAACTATACAAAACCTAACTCACTTTGGTAGTAATCACGGTTGCATTTAGCATATGCAACAAGCCTTTTAAACCACTTGGTGGCCCAAGTGGACGAGTGAAGTCTCGTGAGGGTTTCCAGAGAACATATCTACAAAGTTCATTTACAAATATACACGGTTTTGTAAAATTTCAATCATTTTAATGATTTACAGGAAGAGATTACGTCGTAACCATTAGAGTTAGTTATGCCGGAATTATGTGGTAAAATTTTTGAAAATTACTAGAATCAGTTACGTCGTAATCATTGCACAAATTATGCCGCAACATAATTCCTTACGCTGTAACTATAAGTGTTATGGCGTAACTTGATGCATTTCAGCAACCAAATTATCTTATAAAAATGACTCGTTTTTATATGATAATTTGGTTGCTGAAATGCAGCAAGTTACGCCATAACACTTATAGTACCAGAACCGATGGATCCGAGAACCAAAATTTTAAGAAAAATAGGAACCGAGAACCGAACCAAATAGTTTTTTTTGGTTCCGGTTCCGGTCCCGGTTCTGGTTCCGGTTCCACCGGTTCTACCCGGATAGGAACCGATATCTATAAGAAAAAAATCTCATGCACTAATGAATTAAGCCAATAAAAAGCAAAAAAATATATTTTTTAAAGCATTTGCAACCATTTATGCTAAAAGCAATATCATTTAACAACTAATGCATAAGTTAAAATAAACAACCATTCTATAGTTACAACTTACACAAGTTCAATAATTGCATAACAATCTGAAAAACAAAATAAAATAACTTCAAACTTTGTCCAACAAAATAACTAGAAACGTTTATATTTCCCCCGTTTGTTTCGCTTTATCTCTTTCGGTTAGTTTCTCTAATTGTTCTTCCATATCTTTCACAATCTCATCGTCTTTAATAAGATCTTCAACATCATCCCAATTAATTTGTGTTCTCGACTTTCTCACCCAATCTTGGGTACAAATCAAAGCTTCAACAATCGTCGTTGACAAGCAAGTTCTATAGAGGTCTAATACACGTCCACCCATACTAAACGCCGCTTTAGATGCCACAGTTGAAATTTGAATTGCCAAGATATCTATCACAAAAATATATATAACACAAAATTACAAAACTATTACAGATTACACTAATATGCAAGTAAAAGGTATAACAATGTAACATTCGTATAAAATAAATTGTTGTTATCTCTTGCCATTTTTGAAACAATAGGAAAGCGAGGACCATTTACTTTCCACCATTGGAGAATGTCAAGGCTCTGACCTTTACGTAATTCAATCTTCGGCTCTCTAAGGTATCTATCTAACTCTATTTCGGTTTCATACGAGCTAGTAGCATCAACATTATAATAATCATTTAAGAAGTCATTATCTCCATTATTAGGGGATGTAACTTCGGATTCCATGTGCTTACCCATACTCGAATTTGACGATAGAAAATTAAACCTTTCTTTATATGTTCCAAATAACTCTCCCATTTTAGTCTTAACCTCTTCAACCATATCCTTAACCTTGCTCTCAAGTTCTTTATTGTTCATAGGTTTTTCTTTAGATATATCATAACTAATAATTTTTCTAAAACTATGAGCAAGTAAGTGACACTTCTTAGTTGGATCTAATAAAACCGCAAAATACATAAAATCATTATTTCCTCCAATTTTCCCCAATAGTCATCATATTTTTGTTTCATTTTAGACGCCATAATCTTATAAGTGGGTTTTGATTGCCACTTACGAATATGGTTGTCTACATCAAGAATCTCACCAAAAAACAAATGAGACAACGGTTTCGTAGAGGCCGACATATTTTCGGTTTTAACCTTAAAATTTTCAAGAAATTGAATCATCCCTTCACATACCTCAAAATGGTTATAGTTTGGCACTTCTTCAAGGTCATTACTATATTCCGAGTGTCTAGCGTCATATAAATAAAATGCATCCTTTAATTCATGGGCAACTTTTAACATCTCATACGTAGAATTCCACCTCGTCACACAATCACTAACCAAAAACCGATCCGTTTGTAATTTGGAATCTACAACACATTTTTTAAACTTGGTGCTTCTTTGTGGGGGTCAAAATTTGATGTACCTAACGGCCTTAGTTACACGCTCAATCGGGTTACTAAATTCCGTCAAACCCTTTTTCACAATCAAGTTTAAAATATGTGCAAAACACCTAATTTGAAAATGTTTTCCTCCATCATACATAGGGGGCAAGTGTCTTACCAAATAAACAAGTGCCTTATTATTTGTACTAGCATTATCGACGGAAATTGTCATAACATTTTTCAATTCCCACTCGGTTATGCATGTTAATAACTTCCTACCAATATCATCACCTTTATGACTATTTATTGGTATAAAATTAATAATACGTTTATGCATAACCCATTCATCATCAATAAAATGAGCAGTTACAACCATGTAATTAATCCTTTGACAATGAGATGTCCATGTATCCGTTGTAAAGTGCACAATACTCGTTTTTTTGCTTAAATAACCCTTTAACTTATTTCTTTCATCTATATAAAACTTCATAACATCCCTAGACAACTTATGACGTGATGGCAAAACAAACCTAGCGTTTAAAGCTTGTGTATATTCTACAAAAGCCTCGTTCTTCACAAAAGCAAATGGTAGCTCTCCTATAACAAACAACTTAATCAACGCTTTATAAATTCTATCGTCATCATGTTTCCATGTTGCAACACTACTAGTACCACCTTCAACACTATTGTCTAATTTAAATTGCAACGTACCTTGTTTATCTTCTAAACGTGTCGGGTTTTGTTTACAACTCTGAGTAATATGTTTTCTTAATGTGGACGTACCATTATCCGCAACAAGTCGAGTTTCACAATACTTGCATTTTGCTATCTTCCTTTGGTTTCCATCTTCATCTTTTTAGTTTTTATTTTTCATAATATCTTTTTTCTTATTCTCTCTCAACTCTCTCTCATCTCTCTCTCTTCTCTCTCTCTCTAAACAATCATCTTTCCTTCTCCTTTCTTGTTTCGATTCGTGTTTATGAAGTGTTAATCGGGAACCTACAATTGGTATCAATCGCCTCGGGTGGATTTAGTGGTTTTTTTTTGGTGTTGTGAGCCTACAATTTCGGCAGTTGGGTTGTTTAATCACTCGGCAAACATAGTTTTCGTGGCTCATTTTGTTGTTGGAAAATCTCTCGGCTTCATTGGGTTATTCATGGTGGTACTCGGGTGAAAAGAAGAGAAGAACAAAACGAGTGGAAAGACGTTAGAACCGAACCAGTGGAAAACTCGTATCAACCGAACGAGAGGAAAACTTGTACGATCGAACGAGTGAAAAACGTTGGCACCGAACGAGCAGAAACACGTTAGAACCGATCGAGCGGAATCGAACGAGCATAACCGAACGAGCGGAACCGAACGAGCAAAATTTTTATTGGACCGAACGAGAAAAAAAAATTCTAGAAAACTTGTGTGACGAAAAGGGTTTCAGTAAAACAGCCATAACTTTTGATCCGTAAGTCCGTTTTAGGCCCGTGACCTCTCAAATCGAAGAGAAAAACGAGACGGATCACGTTGTAACCACCCTTTAGCTGGTTAAGGATTTTTCGAAGCCCAAAACCATCGTTTTCTATGATTTATTGACATTTTTCAGTTTTTTTTGGAATTTTTGGCCGCTAATTCCGAATCAAATCATTCACGGTTTTCTATTGATTTTGTAAAATCCCGTTAATTCATTTATCGGTTTTAATCATAGACGTGTAAAATCCCGTGAACGTGAATTGCTTACACAACCACAACTTCATCACAATCATACTCCACTTAAGATCAACAAAATCTTTCACATTCAAATTAAATAACCAATCATAGTCTCATGTCTACTACCAGCCAACACATCCTCCACAGATAGGTCAAATGCACAATAAAATAAGGCAGCTGTTTTTCGAAAGATAGACCACCAAAGCTTGGACCAGGAAGATATACACAGTGGAGATCACTTTCTTCTACGGTACAATAAATTGACACAAAACCAAATGGTGGCGGACTGAGAAAATGCATACTAAATGGTCCCTACGTGCCAACAAGTGGACTTATCAAAGCTGTTCCAGAAGCTGAAGGTCGTCCTGCAGTTCAACAACATACAGCAATTGAAACTGTATTGAACATGACTCCAGAGAACAAAGAACACTTTCAGTCTAGAAAAGGAAGCAAATTTTACCTTGCTTTTAACTGGTATTTGGAAGATGAAATCTATTCCAACTAGTTGATGCTTGCAACACAGCAAATGACATGTGGAATAGCCAATGAAAGGGCTATACAACAGGTGAATCGTTGAACGTACAAGATGTAAAGACCAATCGTTACAGGGAATTTTGGGAAGTTACTTCTCAAGATTGAGAATCATGGATCGTAATTACTCAACGATTTTACAAATTGATGAATGATTAACAAGGAACAACTTGCCAAGTTACCAACAATGCAAGTGATATGTTTCAATTTCTTCAACAACTTCAACCAGAAATGGTCAAGATTATGTGCTTTGTTTTTGATGATTGTCCAACAAGCAAAAAAATAGACATCGTCTCATATCACAGACTGTTTGACATTTTACGCAGTTTTCAACTGGAGGTTAATGATATCCGTTCTGAGAGAATAGCCAAAAGTGCAAATCCATTAGCACTCATTGCGGCTGCTCAACCATACTCAGATAATTACTATCAAGCACCAAAACCTCAAAGATCAAATGCAACATCATCTTCCACAAGACAAAGTACATCTACCAGACACAAAGGCAAAGAGGTCGCCAAACCAATTACACCTCCATCTGAGTCGGTTTCAGTTTCTGATGAAGACAGTGATCCTGAACAAGCTCAGAGAGACAAGGAAATGCAAAAGAATTTGGCACTCCTTGCAAAGTATTTCAAGAAGCTCTACAAACCTACCAACAACAACCTTCGAACTTCTTCAAACTCCAGGAACAAGACTGAAGATACCACACCAAGGTATAACAATGACAATCAGTCAAGGCAGTTTGGGAATCAAAGGACAATGACAGTTGCTGGGGCTAGGGAAACAGTAGGCAGTCAGGTAGTGCAACAGACTGGGATACAGTGCTTTAACTGCAAGGGATATGGGCACTATGCAAAGGAATGCAGGAAGCCAAAGCGGGTTAAAGACTACGCGTATCACAAGGAAAAGATGATGATGTGCAAACAAGCTGAACAAGGTGTTCCTCTGCAAGCTGAGCAAGCTGATTGGCTAGAGGACACGGATGAAGAGATTGATGAACAGGAATTGGAAGCACATTACAGCTACATGGCAAAGATTCAGGAGGTCTCACCTGAAGAATCCAGTTCTACTGGTCAGCCATTGGAACAGGTACAAAATCATGATGAAAGTAATGTGTATGACAATGTGAGACGACATTCTGAGCAACCTGA
This sequence comes from Tanacetum coccineum, assembly GCA_026074375.1. NCBI lineage: Eukaryota > Viridiplantae > Streptophyta > Magnoliopsida > Asterales > Asteraceae > Tanacetum > Tanacetum coccineum. The sequence continues at coordinate 4,789 of BQNB010179644.1, read as the reverse complement.
ATCCATTAACGACACATATGTTTTGGAGAAGGATGATAGCAATGTCACTCCTGATTCATCAAATATATGTACTAATGATAATCAGGTTGATCAAAATGCTGCAGAATGTGTTGATGAGCGTGCTGCGCTTGCTAATTTAATTGCTAATTTAACTCTTGATACGGAGGAAAACAAAACGATTTTAAAGCAATTAAAGAAAGCAAACGCATCATTGACTCAAGAATTGGAAAAGTGCAAAACTAACCTTGATGAAACTAATAGTGCTTTGGGGGAGGCTATTAGTTGTCGGGATAGTTGTCTGATTGCACTTCAGAACAAACAGAATGAGTTTGAGAAGTACAAAGCCTTTAATGACCGGACGATTGATTATGAGATTCTTCAAACAAAGTTAAATGAAACTCTAGGACTATTAGCTTTAAAAGACATTGAAATTAAAGAAGGTTTAAAAACTAAAGCCTATGAAATTTCAGTTCTTAATCAGAAACACGATGAATTAGTCAAAAAGAGTCTTTTAACAAAGTCACAACTGGAAGGTTATCTCAAAGAGAACACAAAGGTCATTTCGGATTTAAAGGTTAAGGAAGATAAAGATATTGACAAGATGATTGAAATGGACAAACAATTAAAGTTTTTGAATGAAATTGTTTATACTCGTAATCAGTCAATTCAGACCATTCATATGTTAGCACCCAAATGCTCGACATATAATGGTAGACCAACCTTTGCTAATCCAAGGTACCTCAAGAAAGCTCAATCTGAGAAGCCCTGTTTGTATGAGATCCCATATGATACTTCTGATCCTGCAAACAGATTTGCCCCTGACGCCTGACAGGGAAGGGACCATGACTCTAGATATACGAGAGTAAGATTCAATAATTGAATAAAGATTTTGTTCAAAACATATGATACACAAAACAATATCTTTATGAAATTTTAAAAGACCCTCAACTGGAGTAATCTTTATCAGTTGGAAAGGCGGGAAAGGAAGTAAGGAATACAATGTGGAGAAAACCGTTTGTTAGAACAAAACCAAACATTGCTAAAAACGTGGCCTTTCTACCCGTTTTTCAAAATCCTATAGTAAAGTAGCACAAGTTTTAACGAAATGACATTTAAACATCAATCAATTTAGGGAAATTGTTGATCAAACTTGTGTTTAAACATACTTAGTGATTATACTCGCGTGCCAACTGCTCATGATATGGAACTTTTGATAAAAACCTTTCTAATGCCTCTTTCCATAAAATCACAAAATGATAGCTTTCGTTTTGAACATGAACTTAAAACGGAAATGCATGAAGATTTTGAGTACGTTAAATCCCTTGAAAAAGAGATTGATGAACTTGAATCTGAGAAGGCTGATTTTTCAAATATGTATGATCTACTTCTTGAAGAGTGTGTGTCTAAAGATGTTATATGTTCATATTTGCATTCTTTGTCTGAATTAAATGCTCATACTGAATTGCAATGCATAGTAGTCTTCAGAAAAGTAAAGAATGGTGGAATGTCTTGCACAAAAGCTGTCAAAACAAACTGAATCTGTTAATAACGAAGTTCATAATAAGCTATTAAAAAGTTTTTCTAAACTTGAAAAACACTCGATTTCTCTTGAACTCTCTTTACAACATTGTAAAGAACAGATGAAAAACAACCCAGTTTGCAAAGAAAATGCTTCAAATGTATTTCGAAAAGAACGTGAACAATATCATGAAATACAAGATTTGAAAGCTCAAATGCAAAAGACAAAGAACATGTGAAAAATAAGTTAAAGAAACTCGATCTGGTACTAAAAGGAAAGTCTGTGGTAACTCCATTTGATAAACCATCTGTTGTCGAAACCAAATGCTCAACGGATTCCAAACCATCAGTTTTAGGAAAACCGACTCCTGTATTTTTTTTTTTTTTTTCAAATTCTCCTGAAATAAGAAGTTTTTCAAACAAAAACAGAGTCTATGCCTAAATAAAACAAATTGTGTCGGAATGGTGTGCTGATTTGGAGGTTGCTTTCAGGAAATCTACATGTTTTGTGAGAGATCTTTAGGGAAACAATTTACTAACTGGTAGTCGTGGATCTGATCTCTACACAATATCTCTTCAAGAAATAACTTCATCAACTCCAATGTATAGAATTGCCTCCACCACAACACAAACTAGAACACCACAGTTGCCTCATGCTTCTAGGAATACTAATCCTCACATGTCTAAATCTTCAGGAGTAATTCACACTACTAGTGTTAGCAGACCACAGCTTAAGTGCTATCAAGTTAAAGATAAGGTCGTGCCAAACAATAGTCAAGTGAAGTTTCAAAAGAAGGAAGTAGAAGACCATCATAGGATTTCTAGTATTTCTAAGAAAACAAAGTCTGTAACTGCGTGTAATGACAGTTCAAACTCCAGAACTTCGAATGAAAATGCTGTTTGTGCTGAATGTGGAACATGTGTGTTTAATTCTAATCATGATGCTTGTGTTTCTCGATACTTGAAAGACGTGAATGCTAGAACTAAGAAGCCTAATGTAGTGCCTATTAGTGCTAGTAAACCCAAGAGAAAAGCGAACAAATCTGTTGCAACACCCCATAAGAAAACAGTTGCATCAGATACCACTATTCAGAAATCCAAGAGTTACTATAAGGAGTTGTATGAGAATACAAATCAGGAATGGAAATGGTGGATAGCTAAGAGATGTCCATCAGGTTATACATGGACACAAAAGCCACTTAGGACCAAAAAGATATGGATGCCTAAGATTAGGAAAGATGATGAATCAACAAGTATTAGTCCCACTATAGACATTGTCTCTAGGATAACTAATGTCTTGAAGATATCAAATTCCTTAGGATCCAATTTGTCCAATGTTCCATCGTCCTCTAATTCTCTTGCAGATTGTACAACTCATCCTATTCATTGTTGACTCTGGATGCACAAAGCACATGACGGGCAATCTCAAGCTTTTGTGTAATTTTGTGGAGAAATTTCTGGGTACTGTTCGTTTTGGAAATGATCAGTTTGCTCCTATTCTTGGTTATGGAGATCTGATTCAAGGAAATGTGACGATCAAACGGGTTTATTACGTCGAAGGCCTCAATCACAATCTTTTCTCGGTTGGTCAATTCTGTGATGCTGATTTGGAGGTTGCTTTCAGGAAATCTACTTGTTTTGTGAGAGATCTTCAGGGAAACGATTTACTAACTGGTAGTCGTGGATCTGATCTCTACACAATATCTCTTCAAGAAACAACTTCATCAACTCCAATCTGTTTCATGGCTAAAGCTTCACCAACTCAAGCATGGTTATGGCATCGAAGACTCTCTCATCTTAACTTCGATTACATCACCTTACTCTCTAAGAAAGATATTGTGACAGGCTTACCTAAGTTGAAATATGTCAAGGACCAACTCTGTTCGTCTTGTGAAATGGGTAAAGCAAAACGAAGCTCTTTCAAGACAAAAGCTGTTCCAAGTTCCAAAGGAAGGCTAAATTTGCTTCATATGGACTTATGTGGTCCAATGCGAGTTGCAAGCATTAATGGAAAGAAGTATATTCTGGTGATTGTTGATGACTATTCAAGATACACTTGGACTCTTTTTCTACGATCCAAGGATGAAACACCAGAAGTTCTCAAAGACTTTCTCACGATGATTCAACGCAATCTTCAAGCTCAAGTTATTACTGTACGTACTGACAGAGGCACGGAGTTCTTGAACAAGACACTCCATGCTTATTTCAAAGAAGAAGGCATTAAACATCAGACTTCCATAGCTCGAACTCCTGAACAAAACGGCGTTGTCGAAAGACGAAACCGTACACTTGTTGAGGCTGCTCGAACGATGCTTTCAGCTTCTAAGCTTCCATTATCATTTTGGGCTGAAGCAGTTGCAACCGCATGCTATACTCAGAACCGATCAATCATCATATCGACTCATGGAAAGACGGCTTATCACATCATTAATGACAGGAAACCTTCAATAAAACATCTTCACATCTTTGGTTGCACTTGTTACATAACTAGAGATGGGGAAAATCTGGATAAGATGAAAGAAAAAGGGGATCCATGTGTCATGGTGGGATATTCTACTCAGTCGAAGGGATATCGTGTTTACAACAAGCGAACAAGATTGATAGCTGAGTCCATACATATCAAGTTTGATGAAATCAAAGAAATGATGTCTGATCACAACAGTTCAGACCTCGCACCACAACGACAAGAGATGTCTGTTGAAAATGTCTCTTCAGGCCTCGTTCCTCAAGGACAAAAGGCGTCAGATTATGACAACTCTGACCCCGTGCCTCCAAGACAAAATGTTGTTCCTACAGCAGAAAAGACAGATTCATCACAACAAGGGTTAGAATTTCTCTTCAGTCCTTTACTAGAAGAATATTACAATCCAACACACGGTCTAGCTGAGGAAAACAACAATGATCAAGCACCGAATGCATCGTTACAACAAGATGACTTTTTCAATCCTTTTTATACACGGGTACAAGAAATTGGTGAGTCTTCCATTCAAGAAATTGGTGAGTCTTCCTCACGCAACATTAATAATGACGATGAGCATTCATTTCAACCACAAAGTCATGATTACCGATGGACCAAAGATCATCCATTAGAACAAGTTCGTGGAGATCCAACCATGCCAGTACAAACAAGACGACAGCTTACGACAGATCCTGAAATGTGTATGTTCGCGCTCACGGTGAGTATTGTTGAACCGAAGAACATTAAGGAGGCAATGGCTGATTCTGCATGGATCGAAGCAATGCAGGAAGAACTTCATCAGTTCGACAGACT
>BQNB010179643.1:0-12752 GCA_026074375.1 Tanacetum coccineum | reverse complement strand
GGTATCTTGGGTTGTACCAACAATCCTGATGGCCATTGATGTTCGGCCTTGACCTTAGCACAGGTCAAACACTTGCTAACATAGGTAGTGATGTCGTCTTTCATATTGGGCCACCAATATAGCTTCTTCATATCTTGATACATTTTGTCGGAACCCGGATGTATATAATATTTTGATTTGTGAGACTCGTACATGATCACCGTCCGCAAATCCCCATAACAGGGTAGCCAACTCCTGCCATTTAGGCATAGAGTTCCATCCGTACGGGGTTCCAACTTTTTCGTCCTAATTGTAACACCCCTAAAAATCACAACGCAGCGGATTACCACTTGGGGTGCTACCTCATAATACACAGTGCTAGATACTAGAGAACGACCTCTAAATGTGTCATTTGTAAAACAATCTTGTTGATTTTCTGAAATCAAAATAATAGTTATCCCATAATTGCATCACAATGAAAAGCTTGAAAGCAACACAACGAGATTTGATCATTTATAGAAATCCAAGTATGAAATCTTGTCAATTTAGACTCCAATGCACATCAGATAATCCAAGTATCTATATCACTTGAGAAAAACATGCTTAAAACGGTCAACATAAAGTTGGTGAGTTCACAGGTTAGTTTAAATATGAATGTAAGTTTTAAATGAATGTATTTTTCCAAAGTATATATTGACCTATATAACTCCAAATTGTTCCCTTTCAAAATAGGTATAATGATTTCAAAAATGATCAACTATTTGCAAAACATGGCGCATACATTAAAGTCTCCAAATAGTCGCCAAAACGTATCACAAAGACCACAAAGAAACTTGCCCTTGATGAAACAACAAATGCAAACAACCATCACTAGACCCTGATTACGTTTCCAAGCTCATGCCAACTGAAGCTCGACAATCATTCTTCAATTAAAATACATTAATTGCAATTTAAATCGCCATAGCCGTATTGTCTAACCCTAAACATCCCAAATTCGACATCTATAAACGTTCGTTCCTAGTGATAGCGTAGTCACCCGAACGGGAGGGGTCCGTTTCCCCAAATAGATCTATTAAATAACATTCGCGCTCACATAATGTAATTTTCAACTACATCTATGCAATTGACAGTTCATGACATGGGACTTAACTTGGGTTATCGCTACTTAGGCAACCCGTAATCATAATATAAAATTGATCCACTTGTGTCCATATATAAAAATGATGCATATTTTCACCCCAAAAATAATATATAACCCGTTTATTCAAAACGAGTAAAAGTGATGCTATGCAACTCATATATCTTTTAAAAACAATCATATTTGTTTTTATAGTGATAACCAGTAATTAAATAGTTAGTAGACAAGCATGTAATTCCCCCTCGCGGGTTTAAAAACAATCAAAAAGATAGAAAAGCTATGTTAGACTCACATTGATGATGAAGAAACGATAGGCAGATAGCATCTAATATGCACATCCGAACGAAGACGAAGCCGGCTCGATTGAGAAGTGGCAAGTAATCTTAAAGGCTTAATATTCCACTATCCTTTTTTAAAAAAGTATAATATATTTGGGTTCCGCCCGATAATATGTCACATCAAACGCGACTACGTTGATATAGATTTAGATTCCCAAGTGTCATAGTTTGGTGGTTGGTTAAATAAATTGATTGAAAGTCATACGCAGAAGTGGGTAAATATATATACATTCAGTATATTACAATAGGAAAAAAAACCCCTTTATATAATTCATACCGTGAATTATATCACCAAGACACAGTCCAAGTTTAATGAAAAGTAAATAATAATATTTTGCAGGAGTATTAATATAATAAATGTGAAATAATTAATATAAATCAATTAAGTTTTGACATCAATTTAAATTAAAAAGAAAACTTTGTATAAAGTTTGACACCTGTCTTAACGTTATGTATTAATCAAACCCATGTTTGTAACAGTTAATAATCATTATAAAATATAAATATAATTTATAAACAAAAATTTTCTTTCTTCGACGGCGGTTGCGTCTAAAATAGTTCTTCTTATTGTAAAAGAATCGTTTTTTCGTCTCGTTGTCATAGATTATTATACAGTTATATTTTAGTAAAGACTTTAAAATATATAACTTAGTTCCTTTATCGTTTCTAAATGATAACAGTTTAGTGAGCCATTAATAAAAATATAGAAATTTATATTAAAATTTCCTTCATGACCTATCTTCCCTATATATAACGATTTCCCCGTTGTTTCGCAAAACTCTACTAACTTTTCCCTTAAAGCAATATATGTTGCAATCCATTCGTTTTTCATATTTCAAATGCCCTCGGAGGCTTTCTAGAGTAAAAAAATATATGTTATTACATATTCAACTTAACAAAATAATTGAGTATAGTAATATTTAATTTAACAACCACCACTAGGTATTTAAACTTTTATCTATTTATAAAAGTTTTCACTAAATATTTATTGAACTTACCAATGTAATTTCTTTACCGATTCGTGTTAAACCCAAACTCATATTCGCCCTTAATGGATTTTTCTGCTCACCCAAAATAACCCTTATGTTTGTTAAACCCACAACCAAACGCGCCTATACCCGTTTATAACCAAAACCAAAACTCACCCTACTCGTAGCAAACCCAAACCAAACAAACACCCAAGTTGGCTTACCTGTCTGGGATGATGTAGTGCCACTATACCAAACGGACCCTAATTTACAACAACCAAAACTGACCCCGTATGGCTGGCTGGTGGTGGCTGCCACCGCCAAAACCAAACGGCCCTTTGTGCGTAGACAGCCTCAACCAAACTCCAGACCCCTTGGTGGCTGTCACCCCAACCAAATCCCCCCCCAAACGGCAGCCAACGACCCTGAAACCAAACACCCCCTTTTGCTATAAACCATACACACCCCTTTTTGGTGAAAACCCAGCCAACAAACACCCCTTAGGGCGGTGGCTGGATCCGGCGGTCGTGTGGTGCTTTCCGGTATATTTTTTTGGGGAGAGAGAGACATATACTTGTGTGTTTGTGTTTATTGTTTTGTAAAAATGAAAAGTTTATAAAACTTTATATATATATAGTAAAAGTTAAAAGAAAAGGTGACAAGATCACTAATAGTATGAGTGTAAATTGTGAAAGACTTTTAATATACTTTTTGATAAAAGCGGTTCAAGGACTCATTTGATCGACTAACAGATGATTCAACCACGAAACTTTGCGCCATTGTTATTTCGAAATCATTTTCTGATAAATAATGAGTATTCACAGATTGATAATATTCATGAATATTTTATATCAACATTTAATAAAATATAGTTATTTAATTTGAGAACCGTTTAACGCATTGACTGAAATAAAAATGGATTTTAACTCGAGTATTCGCGTCTTCAATGAACGTCACTGAATAAAATGTTAAATAATTTATTAAATATTCCTCCATATTAAATAAAACGTGATAATTAAATGGTGTAATTTAATTATTTTTGTGTCCTCTAAAATCTTGCGAGGTGCATTTCATCACCTTCTTACTGTTTTTCCGGGTCTCGTTCAAGAAGCAAAAAAAAGTTTGGCAAGAATGTTTTTTACCTTACAAAATTGCTTTAGAGATCCAATAATGAAACCGTGCTTTAGATGTGTCTTTCTATATAATTCCAGCCAAGTACCGCGTAAAAGATCAAGCTTAAGAAAAAAGATTTAAATCGTCATTCAAAAAATCGAACATTCTCATAAGTAACAGATGTGATATCGAACACATATGTCTATTCTGTTTCAGTCGTTATTACAAAGACAAACAAAAACAACACACAGAAAAACAAACAATAAACAAACAACAAAAAGCATCGCCATGTATGATGCTTCAAGCTTTGGCCTCATTTGGTGTGGTATTTTGTGGTGAAAGAATTTAGAATGATCAACCCAATAAGCCTATTAAAAAACCTAGTTTAAAAAAAAATACCCGTATAAACTTAGTTACTACCTCCTATCTCTAGTGTGAGATGTGTTCCTTGCAAATCCAATGATAGAATACACATCATGAACTGAGCAATTGAGCCAATTAGTTACAATGATACCACAAGCTAATTTAAAGTAATTATAGTGTTTTTACCGTCTCCTATTTCGTAATGTGTTGTGTATTTGTGTACGTGTAATAGATTCAATTAAATGCTTCAACAACGTAAAACACTTAGGTAAACATTTTCATCATAAAAAACTTCTAAAGGCTTACTTGATGACAAGTATGAATCAAGTGGAATATATGATTACATCAAATAACATTTTATTTTATAGCATCATTTATCCAAGTAATCAAACCCAATTTGTATAATTAATGCAAAGAAGTGTTAATATTGTTTGTATTTTGAGATTGCTCAGGTAATAAAGAGTACTTGGTGAAGATTACCCTAAAAGGCATGCATTCTGAACTTACAAGAATATATTTTTGTAATGAATTACTGCCTTGACAACCAATACGCCGTAAAACAACAAGGAAATACGGGCGTATATTTGCCTTGCACACACTCAACTACCACGGACAGGAAACCAAGATCTAATAATGCCGCCGTAACAAGGAAAAACCACTAGTACGCCGTTATTCAAAGAGCAATCCCTAAGGAAATAAAATATTCTGGAAGATAACAAACGTTGTCCCTAACTTTTAAAGAAACCCCCCGATACATTTGGTTTCATAACTAAGTACTTTGTATATTTCCGAGAATCGACCATATTCAAGACCCACGTGAATAGAAAACTCCAAAAATGAATTTATAAAAGAAAAGTGTGCTTAAATCATATACTCCGATAGCCTAAAAACCATACAAAAGTAGATGTTTCAATAGGATAAAAAAGCAAAAGAGGTCGAGCAAAACGAAATTAATTCCATAGGAGTACAATGGTCATTTCTTATAACTCTTGTAATCGGAACTGAGTTTTTATGGTAATCATGTCGGTTAACTCACTCTGGTTAGTTTAAACCTTGTAAAATCATTTAACATTTGTATTAATTATATGACGTTTAAAAAGGCGAAATACCTTGCAAAACCTTCCTTCGGAAATAAGCATTGTTAAAAGATCTTAAATGTTAAGATTTTTTTATTCTCGATTCTTAAATTAACGTTGAGATATGCTTTTTTATGTTTATTATCAATTTATACATGTTTACGTGCTTTGTAAGCGACCTATCATTCAACTAGATCAAGTATAATACGGACCAAGTAATCTAGATGTCTGGAAAGCACTCCATATAGAGATTTATTAAACATCTCGAACCAATAGGATCATAAATAAACAACCTATCTTTGCCCCTTGATAATAGTAATGCTTAGTTGGACCACAACAACTACCCTTGGTATCAAGCGAGTATGAGTTCTTGATTAATGGTATAGACTGATGTTTAAGTTGGACAACTAGTGTATGAATTGCCATTAAGCAAAAGTGGTCAGTCTCCCATGAGTCTATGGTTAAAAACAAGATCCACCGATTTCATTTTATGCTTTACAAATTTAAAAAAATCCCTAAGATAGATTATAATTTACAAATAAGGAATTTCTTTTTATTTAAAATTTATTACTAAATTAAATATTAATAAATAAAATAAGTTTAAGTAAAATCGGATGTCTTTAAAATATGGTACCAAATAATTGCTACGTGTCTAAAACTAGGTTATAACAAAAAGAACCCCCGCCGCGCGAACCCCGCCAAAATCTTACGAATGATATGTCCGCCTCGAGTAAAGATAAACAATGCACTAAAAAAAAACAAACATCAACAAACGTTAATAAATGGATTAATACAAATTTAAATAACAGATTTTCCTTATATTATTGCTAAGACCAACGACGTATTAAATTTTAAACTTTTGTTAAATTGCTTGCATTTTTTAAGGTGTCTTGAATTAGGATTTCGACACACACCAAACAACCCGACAATATCTCGTCAGACTGAAAACCCCACCACCCAAACCCCCATAATGATAATCCAAATAAGTATTAGGAATTAACATAGGAGTTATAAAACAACTACACCAAAAGATTCGCCAAACTTATATAAGAACAACCAATCTGAATTAATAAAATATCAAAATGAAAGTTATCTAGTAAAGTGTTTCTTTTTCACAATTTTACCTTCTCTTCTCTTCCTTCTAGTTTCTATCTCTCTTCCTCACCATATTCATACCCAACTATGCTTTCAATCATCATTTCTATCTTCATCACTTCTTCAACACTCTCTTCCCCCCATTTTTCTTTCTTCACCTCCATCTTCACATTTCCAGAACCTTCTGGTTTTCTCTCATCTGACTTTCCACTTTCTTACAAACAGACATTTACCTTTACTTCCACGCTCATAGGTGAAGATCGACGAAAAAATCAAAAAAGCAGCATAAAAAAAAACCATAAGACAATCAATAACCCAAAAAAACCCGTCCCTAACCCGTCCACAAACAACCGAAAATGAACTACCCCCCCACCACCTACCTCACACCGTAAAACTACCCCCCTGACCCCCTTTACAACACCCCCCGAACAAACACAAGAACTTGCACTGCCCTAACATCCTTAACGAAGAATAAAAAAAAAATGTGAACCGCTTACACTACTTGTTTGCCCCCTCAATGCCCAAAACCACCAATACCACAAAACAAAACCACCAACCCCCTAACCCCTCATTCTCCGCTGCGTGTCCCGCAGCCACGATGGCTCCATCATCAACCCACACCCCACCTCAAGCCTTATCCCAAATATATAACACCCGCCACCCCCCGCCCACACTACAACTAGTCAACGGAAAATCCAAAAAAACCTAACCACAGACTAAATTAACTTCCCGCACAGAAATATAACCACACACATATGTCACCAATGAATATCGATCTATCCATAATCGTCAATCCATACTGCTCATGGAGATCCTGCAGGGCAGATATATCGAGATACGACATATTACCTGTATCATCCTTTTAAGAATTCTATCTTCATTGAAGAATTTCAAGTGATGTAGAAGCAAGTTTCGAAGAACAACAACATCGCAATGAGATACAAGTAAAGAATCAAGTTACCCCCATCTTTTCTTCTACTAACTCTGAATCTTTATCCCCTTCTGTTCCGCTTCCATCTATCATTCTTTATCGCCTTCTCCCCCCCCTCTTCCTATTTCCCCGTCCCCTCCTCATTTCCATTCTCGTTTCTTCTTCTTCGTCCCCCCTTTCTATCCTCGAAAGTTTCACTTCCTTCTTTCCCTCATTTCCCCCTCGAAATCCTCTCCTTTGGTTAACTTTGACATTGTTTACCTGCTACTGAAAATAAAAAAAATAAAGAACCAACCGTAGAAAAATTATTAGTAGAACCGTAGAAAAAGTGTTGTGTAAATAATAAATTTAGAGTCTTTAAGTTTGATTCATGAATGAAAAACCTTCTCTTCTGAACTTCTCTGTTGAGGTACTCCCTCACTAAACTCTTCTTATCTTCTTGTTATGATGGGTTGTAGGTTACTCATGTTTGTTGCAAACTCTTACTGAATACTTTACTTAACTAATATCTTATTCACAGATAACAACCATACTACCTCACACTTACTACTGACTAGTAACATATATATATGCACGAGAAGATCCTAAATAGCAATAATAGTTACAGGGATACCCTGATAAGTATTGTGATAAATACAGAAATGAAGTAACGCATTACACTGTCAACTTCCCTCTTAACATCATTCAAGCATACAATCCCTATCCTTTTAACGAGTCACTCCCGTCTTACCCCCTATACCAAACTCAAACTAATACGCATAAGCTCGCCACAAACAACAAAAACACTACTAAAAAAAATGAAATAACAAATAAAACAAGCAAATAAAAACTAATTATACACCAAACCATCCCTCCCCGTAAATCAACCTCAAACACAAAAAAAAAAAACCATCCATAATAACACAATAAAAATCGCACTATTAAGAAATTACACCTTCTTGATATTCCAGGTACATTTCACCCCACCACCACGCCCCCCCTTAGTCAACACGGCGATCCAAAAACTTTGATTAGGTCATAGTTTGGTTGTAACAATCTTATTCACTCTCGTTTTTAAAAAAATTAATATTTTGCTATGACTTAACCTACAAAAATAAACACTTTAATAAAAAAAAGAAAATTTTAAAAAATAAAGAAAAAACACTGTAAAAAACGTGGTAGTGAGAAGTGGCCTCAGTAACCAGTGATAAGGGTGAAGTTTCATCATGGTTAAGTAGGGATTGTGAGTTCAGATGATGACACATAAATGAAGCAAGAAACAAATCTTATCAATTTAAATAAAATATTTTTGGGGGGTGTTATTACTAGCAACTGTAAGATAAAAAATCAAAAAACCTAGAAAGTATCAATCCCTAGTGCTATAACCTATGATAAGTAGGCCCAAATCTAAGTCATCATATCGGATTAAGGGAAGGTTTATTTAATAATGAAGTCTTTATAGTCCTTTAAGACTTAGACAGGCAATGCAATACAGGTCTGGCATAAACATGGCCGTTTATAGTGCGTGACAAAAATCAACAGGATAATGACAGACAAAAACACAAAACGGCAAGCAAATTGAGCAGAGAATGAAGAAAAAAGTGAAGAAGCGGGTCGAAATGAGCCAACTTACAAATAATCCTCAATTATAACACTCCGAACAAGAACAATAGCTCATCGCAGTTAAACGACGCGATTATGTAAAAATTATAAATAATATAATATAGTATAATGGCCCGTACTAACCCCCACTCACTCTTACCCTTATTTGGTGATTAATCCAAATTGAGGACGAAACGTTATTACCCCAAAATCTAATAATAAACGGGATATAGGTGTTAACCTACATAAAAAACACCTACCCCACCTTCACTACTCGTCCCCAGACATTAGAGATATGCTAGACCAACCCCCCCCCCTCCAAACCCCATTTCACGTTCATCCCACACCGAACAAAAAAACCCACAAACTCCTGCCGGTCCCCAAGAACTCCATGATCGACTAAAACCTCTCAGTCCCGTACCTGCTAGCCCGCTCCCACAGCCCTTTGCCCTCACACGCCTGCAGAGCTCGACACCCCCTCACACCTCAACCAGGCCCCGCTAAACCCCAAAAACCGCAACTCTAGTACTCCCCGGCACCACAACCCCATCCCCCACCCACAACCATCACCACGGACAGACCTCTTTATAACCCCTCCCCCCCGAGCCCGGAGTTTGCATGCAATCACTCCGGCCCAACCCATTCCACTGCATAACTACCACCTGCCCATCTCCACTTAAAGGGTAGAAAAAAACAACCAAAATAAAAAACAAAAAAAACACACCCCCCCAAAAAAGAAAAACAAAAATCAAAACGCAACAAAACCCAAAAAAAACAACACAAAACCATAAACCAACCGTAAAAAACCCCACCATAACCCTAACAATATTTGCTATAAACACCAACTCCATTCTATCCAACCCTTTCCACCCTAGATTCCGTGGGTTTTCACTTCCCCAGCCTACCCCCCCCCCCACCCCCAAAACCAAAATCCCCACCCCTCCGGTCTTTTTTTACCACTGCTCACGTCCCCCCTCCTGCATCTCGCCCCCCCCCGTTTCAACCCCAAACAACCAATCCACCTACCAACCACCACTAACACAAACCTCTTCCCCCTGAGAAATCCTGACACACCAACTACTAAGACACCCTAAAACATACCGCTCCCCACGCCCCTACCACCCCCAACACAATCCCCCACACTCACGACACTACTACCACCCACCTACCAACTCACCTCGCCCCTACCGCTTAGACCAGGTGACCATTACCCACAATCCCTATTCCACCCGCCACCCTAATTTACCCCCCTCCCCATCCCACATGGCCACCGAACACCAACCCACTCCGCCAACCCCCTTGACCAGCCCCACCCCAAACCCAAGACCACCTACCAACAAACGTTTCTACATCTCTTTGTATTTCCATAAACTAAAAACTCTTTTTATCCTTCCGCAACCCCCCGTCCAACCCCAGGAATCCAATCCCTCCCCTACTAGACCCGCAGAGAATCACTACGCCCCCCACTCTACTACACCACAGGCCAGCCAAGAACTACCACCAGTCAAAAACACAACCCCTGGTCCAAAAAGAATAAATAAACATGATATCAAGATCATAACACATAGCATTCTAAACTTACCACAAGCAGAAGATACACACCACTAGAAGAAGAAACTACCACAATAATTATAACTATGACCTGGCAGTTAGAAACAACACCACAGTCTTAAACACTTAGAATAAATATCCCAAAAATGTAAATTCTCCAAAGCACAACCTTTGACTGAGCAGCATTAACATCAATAAGAGCAGCAGTAACTCCAAACAACATCAAGAAGCTTTTAATCCTAACAATCCTCCCCTAAACTTGATATTTATCTCCAAAATCATCAAGTTTCCTCCATTAAAAAATCCATAATCAACAGGAGGATGCTTCCAAACACTTCATTGATTCTTAAGCTATTTTGTGAGAAGTTTAAGAAGCTAATATGCCATTTTACTGAAATAATCAACCTGAAACTTCTTGTTCAGCATATCTATAATTGTAGGTGGCGTAAGGGGATATCTCTTTTCTACCAGCATGTAAATCATTCCAAATTGCAAACTTAATTAATGCACTCTACATGAGTCAAATAGCTTCTAGCTCAAAACTTTATATCTTTGTTGCAACTTCCAGATTTCATCTTCTACATGTGGTTCAAACATTGTCTTCAAATCATTCCATAATACCAAATCCAAGTCTTCCACTAGTCTTTTTGATAAATATTTAGCTTTTACCAGCTTGTACAGATCTTCCAAGTCTTCCCTGCTAAAACTTTTAAGCATAAGACTAAAGACTCTGTACATTTGAGACTTTCCATCAGCTCTCACTATTTAATAATTTCTATTCTTTCATTCTTTGTGAATCTTCCAATCAACAATGGTTGGAGGCTTAGTAGCTAAAGGTACAGCATCAATTGCAACCTCTTCTTCATCTGGAATGACTTCCATTAAATTTTGAAGCTCTGTTGTGTCTTTATCCTCATCCACCTTCTGCTTCTTAGTACTCTCTTGTTTTAACTCTTCTCTTTTAGCTGCAAAGTGTTTTCTTCTTTGCTCTAGTAGTTCTTTAAACAATGTGGCTTTTTCCTCAATTGTAAACTACTCTTGTTCTTCAGCTTGCAGTCTTTCAGCCAACTGGTAATCAGCATTAACTTTTGCTTGAATGTCATCCCAAGCAATATTGGATTCATCAATCTTTTCTTCTTCAACTCTGGCAATTCTTTCCTCTTCATCAATCTCTGCTTGTAATTTAAGTGCAATCTCTTCATCAAGCATGATTTGATCTTTCTTCTTTGTAGGCTTCATAGGTTCAGGTTCTACCATTTTCCCTTTGCCTTTGTCAGACCTTTGTCCTGCAATTGTTGTGAAAATATAGTTGTTGTTGATTCACCTGGCTCTCGAAAGCAATCCCTTTAGCTTTGGGTTTTGTGCTCTTTAGGTCAGCCAGAGCTTGAGCCAAAGTAATTTCTTCAGTAGTTATTGTAACAGTTGTTGCAGCAGTACTAACTTGAACAACATCAACTACTTCTTCAACAACATTTTCATTTTGCCCTGCAACAAACACCTCTTCACCATTTAAAGCATTTACATCAAACATCTCATTATCAGCATCATCTTGAACATTAACCAGGGTAATGTCTTCATCTGCATTAATAGCATTAATCCTCCCCTATTTGGATGCATCCTTACCCAAACTTTCTTCATATCTAGAGGATTCTACCCTAGCACTCAAACTAACTTTGTATAATCTTTTCAGCTTATGAGTTCTTGACCTATCTTTCTTTTCAAGATTCTTGACCTTCCTTTTCAAACTGTCAATCTCATTAGCTTGAGTGTTCTTTGTCTTCTCCAAATCAAGAACCTTCTTTTGTAATGTGGTACATAGTTCCATCAATTCATTAAGTTTAAGACTATCCTCATCACTTCGAAGTGTATTACCTCTTGCGATCAGTGAATCATTAGATTGTTTAGATACATTCTCAAACCTAGTTTGAGCAATAGTATCCCCCATGGTTTCTTGGCACCTGGGACCACCACATGAAGTAGTTCCTAGGGAACTAGATTCATTAGGTATTGCCTTGGATCGGGTATTAGTTATGTTACCACTATCCTACTCTGCTTCTAAGCTAGAAGCAGTAGTGGCAACCCTCACCAAACTGTCGCCCAACTCTTTATGGACAGCCTCATCTGTAACATTCTCAGTAGGATCACTAGGCTGAGGTACCTGAGTGTCCTTTCTCTTAGGCTTCCTAGGTTTTTGTGTCTTTTGAGGTTGAGTAGAAAGTTGAATAAACATGGGTGTGTGATGGGGATCAGTTGGAATTGCTGAACCTTCACCCAATTCTTGTTGGTTTTGTACCACCATTGTTAGAAATAAAGGTGTTACTCTACTAGAAAACCTTTGCCTACCCTTCTTATATTTCCAAATATCTTTTTAGTATCACAGGGTGCAATGTAAATTCTCTTGGGAGTTGACATATCATCAAGTTGTTGTTCCAGAAATACTTGTACAAACCTTGGACACATTAAAAATTTGCCAGACACATTATCTAAGTTTCTAACCATACTTTCAAAAATGAACTTTGAAAAGTTGAATTTCTTATTTGTTGCTAAGCAGATAATAGCAGATGCTATAGTGCTACTAAACTCATTCCATGCAGTAGTCTTTGGACTTAGACATTGTAG
>BQNB010179642.1:0-12752 GCA_026074375.1 Tanacetum coccineum | reverse complement strand
TGGTATGATTGGCACCCTCCTTTATCTCACAGCCAATAGACCTGACCTACAATTTGCTATATGCATGTGTGCCCGGTATCAGGCTTGGCCTACCGAAAAGCACTTACATGCGGTCAAAAGGATCTTTCGGTATCTAAGAGGAACCGTCAATTAGGGACTATGGTATCCGAAGGATTCTTCAATTGCACTAACAGCATTTGCAGATGCAGATCATGCTGGTTGTTAAGATACACGCCGTAGCACATCTGGTATTATGCAGTTTCTGGGAGATAAACTTATTAGCTGGTCATCAAAAAGGCAGAAAAGTGCTGCGATATCCAGTATGAAAGCTGAATATATTGCTATGTCGGGATGTTGTGCTCAAATTTTTTGGATGAGATCACAGCTTACCGACTATGGCCTTGGATTCAATAAAATTCCAATGTACTGTAATAACAAAAGCGCTATTGCCTTAAGCTGCAACAATGTTTAACATTCCAGGTCGAAGCATATAGACATCAGATTTCACTTTTATCAAGGAGCATGTTGAGAATGGGGTGATTGAACTTTACTTTGTTAATACGGAGTATCAACTGGCGGACATCTTCACAAAAGCCCTCGCAAGAGAAAGAATTGAATTTCTTATCAACAAGTTGGGAATGCGGAGTTTTACGCCGGAAACTCTGAAACAATTGGCAGATGAAGTTGATGAATAGTGGTGGTACCTATTCAAATATCCTGTATCATATGTATATATATTAAAACCATAAAAACCAAAAAGATTTTTCATTTTTCAGAAATTTTTATAAAAACAAAATACAAAAATATAAAATTCATAAAACCAAAGAAAAAATTAAAAAATGAGAAAATATAAAAAAAATATAAAAAGAGTCTAATGGCATGTCCTTCTGAACAATCAATAAACATTACCGGTCTAGAAATATGTCCATTCATGATGATACGAGGCTGTAAATATAGTTCGAGCAGAAGTTCTAAATGTTTTTCAAAACATACCAAATGGCTTGCTATTATTTCAGATAGCAACCCGGTCATCATCTTAAAGGCAAGTATTTCAAAAAGAAAACTTGACCTCATAACGGGAATTTATTCTCGGGCATGGTCTACTTTATGACCATGCAAAGGCTTGTGTTTACTTTGCAACACAACCCGTGCTTCCTATATTACCATAAGTGTACGTGTCAGTGCGCTTATGTGAAAAAAAGAGAAATCCCCTTATTTTTGGTGGTTTTGTTTGTTTTTCAAAAATATAACATTACTTCATCAGAAAATGTTTTCTCAAAGACATTCGACTTCTCAAACAATGACTACAACTCTTTAAATAGAAAATGGGTCACTGTTTGAGGGGGAGAAAATGTCAAAAATCTTCTTCATAATAATGCGTTTCAGTGGAAAAAGGTTTTAAACAATACCGGAATATCATTTGTTAAGGAAAGATAATTGAACTTAGCTTTCGTGTGCCTTATATGCTAGTGTTTAGCTTTAGGGAGTAATTTTGCAAAAATTAAGTCTATAGGTATGATAGTAGTAAAACATTAGGGACTCTTTGTGCTATTTGTTTAACTTATATATACCTTATAAAACTTAAATATGCAGCAATGACACATGTTTATTAACTACCAAAAGATACAGGGTCAAATAAGTATACAATCTTATAAAAAATACAGAATCACACACCATCATACCCACCGCCACCCCGTGTCCTTTTACACAAACACAACACACTTGACCATATTTTTTCTTCCCACATTCTCCCCTCACATTGATCATCACTAGTCTCTCTTCAGCCTCATCACTTCAAGTTACTTTTGTGCATTAAGGTATAAAAGAAAAGGGTTCTCCTACAACCTAATCTACTAACTCACAATCAAAGGAATTGGTTTTTTTTTTCCATCCCAATTTATCTCGAAATCCCCTTAATTTCTCTAATTTAGGGTTTTCTTGCTTGAAAATTCAAATTGGTTAAAACATCAAAATTTAATTGAGGGGTATTGTGGAAAGCTTTCGGTGAGCCTCGCAACTTGCTTTAATACTGACTTTATGTGTCGGAAACATTGTTTGATTAATGTCAAATCTGTGTTCGAAAATTATTTTTTAGCTAAGATGTATAACAAGTATGGTTCTTGTGCGCAAAAGGTTGTACTTCTAATCTAGACTTGAGTTGACTGATAAAATCAAGTCTTGTTGTGTACGTTTATTCATATATAGCTATTATTCTACAACTGCTCGATTAGTGTATTGAACATGTATAATCTCAGTTGGCTTTCTGCAAGTTTTTCACAGTACCTCCGAGTATGTATAAACCCGCTACGCGTGCTCCCCTTCATCCACAGCGCCTGCACCCAAGTGATATAGACCAAATCAGCAGTCAACTGCCAGCACCCCCTCTACTCGTCACGTTTCCTTACAGAACACCGATCTCTAGTCCAATCATCCTGTTGGAAACTTGCTCTAGCCACACTTATGGGTTGGAACTGATTAGTCCAATTCCTTTTTGGAAACCGATGCTAGTTTATTACGGGGGGGGTTGGAGGGGGCGGGTGTTGGTGTGAGTGGTGGGCTGGGGCGGTGTGGGGGCGTCGGGGATAGGGGGAAGGTTGGGGGGTGTGGTGGGTGGAGGGGTGGGCACCGTCGAGAGCGGATACGGGGGGGTGGGGCAGGGGAGAGTTTTGTTTCTCTATTGATTAGAAATTCACGGGTGGGGTATGGGGGTGGCGTCGAAATTAATCTTGATGGTAATGCAGCGCGGACGAGCATATTCTGCGAGAGGGGGGGTGATTTTTAGTTTGGGATCAAACAGGATTCAACGACTACACAACCCACTCAACTCGAGTCACAAGTCAACACTGATGGGGGATGTCGCTCTCTGGAGGTGGGGGGGGGGGGGGTGTGTGGGTGTCGAGGCGTATGTTGGTTGAGGTATGTTGCAGGTTGTGGGTAGGTGGTGGGGGGTGTGGGAGAGGGGTGCTGGAGGGCAGGTGGGGGTGAGTTTCATCTCTTTGGGAACCGATCTAGTTTCATCTCTTTGGGGACCAATCTAATCTAATCCCTTTGGTAACCGAACTAGTTTACACATTTAAGGACCAATCCAGTTTTTCTCAAGGACCCGATCTAGCTTTATCATCAAGGACCCAATCTAGTTGATTTAGATGAGAACCTGATCTAGTAGAATGGTTTAAGGACCCGATCAAGTGAAATCATAAAGGAACCGATCTATTAGTTTTAGACCAAACACACTTATGATCAAAATTCTAATTTGAAGGTAAATTAAAACTTAACTTAGCAGGCTAATTAAAATTGGTTAATTATGCTTTCTAATTAAGTTAACATAGGCTTTAACACAAGGTAAAATCAAGGTTAACTAATATTCAACTTAGGTTATCTAAATTCTCTACTAGTTAGAAAGACCACGATTCCTAAATTGTTAAAACGGTTGGCTTAATCCCTTAAGCGTATAAGTCTATTTAAGTTGCCTTTAAGAGGAATAGATTGTTACAAGTGCTAAAAGTCTTAAGAGGTCCTAATGCAAAAGGAAAATTTTCACATCATGATAAAACATACCTTGCTCACATAAAAAGTCTATATAGTTATATATAAACTTGGTTATATAAAAACTGTATTGATTCTTTCTTAAGCAGAACCATGGACATCACAAGAGCTGAACAAATTGCATTGGATGACTCTTTAGTTGCTCCTGCCAACCGACTCAAGATTGGCAAAAGTAATCTTCGACTAAGCTCAGACCTCAAGTCCAAAGAAGCAACTCTTCAAGTGGTCTATGATGTTTTGAAACTCACTCCCTTTTACAAGGCATTCCAAATCACAGCGGATGTTCCAGAAATATACATGCAAGAGTTTTGGGCCACTGCTACAGTTCATCATCACTCGATTCGTTTCAAGATGAACAATAAGAAACATATTGTGAATCTTGAGTACTTCAGAGAAATGCTTCAAATATGCCCTAAACTCCCTAATCAGCAATTCGAGGAACTACCCTTTGAAGAGGCAATTCTCACATTTCTAAGAGATCTTGGTCACAGTGGTGAGATTAAAATGATCACCGATGTCAATGTCAACAAGTTGCATCAACCTTGGAGATCATTTGCTGCGGTTATCAACAAATGTCTGAGTGGAAAAAGTACCGGATATGACAGTCTTCGACTATCTCAAGCTCAAATCCTCTAGGGCATGTACCATAAGAAGAACGTAGACTATGCCTACCTTCTGTGGGAAGATTTCGTTTATCAAGTAGAGAACAAGAATGTCAAGAAGAGTAATGAGATGTACTACCCTCGCTTCACCAAGGTCATCGTTAACTTCTTCATGACTAAGTATCAATCAATTCCAAGACGGAACAGTGTAAATTGGCACAATGCCAGGGATGACCACATGTTCACCACGGTCAAGGTTGTCTCTAGGCATGAAGACACACAGTTGTATGGTGCCATTTTGCCTAATGAATTGACGAATGAAGACATCAGAAACTCCAAATCCTACAAAGAGTACTATGTTATTGCTTCAAGAGCTGAACCTCCAAAGATAAAAGCAAGTGTAAAGAAGAAGCATGTTGGATCTGACAAGACAAAGACTCCTCCAACTACTAAAGGCAAAAGACTCAAGACTTCAGCAAAGGCAGCTAAACTTGCCAAGAAGAAGCAACCCGCAAAAACGTTTGTTGATCCTGATGAATAGATCTTAAACTCCTTAGCTTGATGTAAGATTTAGGGGGTGCTTGGTTCATTTTAGGTAAAGGGAAAGGCAATAGTAATGGGAATATAAAGGAATATAATGTGTATTCCCATTATTATTGATAATGCTTGGTTCATAATTTCTTACCATGGAAAACAAAACTCGCTTTTAAAATGCTTTGAAATTTTTGTAAACTTTATTGACCAAGAAACTAATTTTATCTGGATGAATATCAGTATAACAACTTTTTGGTATCAAATATATAAAAGACATGCGTATATGCTTTCTTTTATGATCATTCCTTATTCAATATTTCATGAAATTTCAAGCAGGTAATTTGTTTCTCCTTCTAGTGTGGTACTACTGTTACATTTATTTAAGTTAAAACATAATTAATTATCAGATAAAACTAGTGAAATGAGATGTTAACATGTACGTGGGATGGAGGAGGAGAAAAAAAAGGAAGAGAGATAATAGATAAAAAGCAAAAGGAAGAGAGATAATAGATAAAAAGCATTACCTAGTTGATAACCCTCAATTTAGAGAGGAATGATGTATTACCTAGTATTGGGTAATCACTCATTGTATTATAGATAACCAACCATATTTAATCATTGCTATTACCATTCCTTACCCCCTAATACTACCAACCAAGCGCACCCTTAATAGATATGTTTTTTAGCAAGAGTTAACAGATAGGTTAAATGTGTGTTTTGAAAGTTTTTTTTTTCTTTTAAAAAACGTATATTAAACTTTAACATTTTTTATAAAATCGTACGTATGTCAAAAGCATATCAATGTTTGGCTCTTTTTGTTCGTAATCCATAAGCCTTCTCATCGGTATAAATTTTTATTATAGAAGTGGATAGATATTCGTTCGATATTTTATAAATAAAGTTTGTTATGTAAAATAGTCGTAAATAATAAGAAGTATAAGGCAATTTTTGTAACTTTTTAATAAATTAAGGGTATATTTTGTAATTTTGTTTTTTTCCCAGCGAATTGTTTTTGGGTTCTTTTGGCCTGCGAATTGTTTTGGGCTAATTTTTTTTGGTTCCTATAAAACGACACTGTACTACACCACCATTTGATAAATGTAGTAATTTTGTTTTAATGGATCTTATTTACTTTCATAAGCTTAAGTTTATTGAAACGAATTTTTGAGAGCTTATAGTTATTCAAATTATTAAAATGTTCTTCGAAATATAATGCAATATATCACCAAAGCTGAAAATATATATATGTATTTAATATTTAATTTAATTTAATGTATTTTTATGTAATTTTACATTAATAAATTTCAACTCGAACTAATTTTCCAAACAGCTTCATAAAAAATATAACCTTCAGCTTTCGGCTTGTAATATAAGCTTCAGCTCGAGCCCTAACATATTTCACTAAACATACATAAATCATCGTGTCTTTGGTTTAATCTTTCTTATTTACATTTCGCATTTACTTATTTATTTATTGCATCGCTATCATATACATACGTGTATATCTATTGAATTCACATAAGTAGACAATCTAAGTTTTATTTTAAAACGGTAAAAACTATTCAACCCCCTTCTAGTTTCCACAATTGGTATCAGGAGCCAAGGTCACCCAAGATCTTTATCGTATATTGTACATTAAAGCTTGAATCGATCTATGGATTCCGATAAATATCTCGAAGGGCAATTTATGCAATGACCACTACTTTTTGAAAGCGATAGTTTTATATATTGAAAAAATAGATTTGAAACTTATGTGAAATCAAAAGATTTAAATCTTTGGCATATTATCATGAATAGTGATTTTCCACTAGTTGCCAAAAACGAAGTTACTAAAGTTTTAGAAGTATTGATAGATCAAACATATTGATCTATCTGACTTTCTTATTGTATTTAGTTGTATTGATAGATCATTCTTTGTGATTTATCTTCTTTCCTTCATTGTATTATAAACGATTGATCTTATAATTGAATCAAGAGGTGGTTGGTTGGATTCACTCATTACTGTGTATAATTTCCTCATGGTATCAGAGCTCAGGCTCTCGATCTGGTTGTTTTAAGAGATTAGAGTTTGATCGATTTTGGAGGTTTCTTGTTTTTTGGGTTCTGGTGATCGATTGGAGGTAATATTGATCTACTGGGTGTTGATTTTGTGAATTTGTAGGTTAATTGAAGAAAATTGATTTTATGGTTTTTGAAACCCTAATTTTGATTTTGGGGCTTTTGAGTTCTAGTTTCATCGATACACTTGACTAAGTGAATCAAGTGTATAGGTGATTGATCTTGATTATTCCGCTGCTTATTGCTCTGTAAGTATGTTCCTCTTTCTTTTAAGCTTACAAATCTTGATTGTAGAGGGTGCAAACGAGTTCGGTTAACATATTGATCCTCCAACTCTCTCAGTCAAGATCTTGTAATCTTGGGTGTGAGTTTATTTTATTTCTGTTGTTTAGATTGTTGGAGGATAAAGTTTAGGTTTAGTCTGGAGTTGCAACATCTGGGGGTTGTTTGATCTTGGTTTATTCTTTGATTCTTGCTTCTTATTTATTATTTCTATGCCTACATGTATGCATTGTTCCTGTGTTTATCTGCTTATTGTTTGTTCTTTGCTTGTTTCATCATGGTTGGTCATAGTAATAGTGAGGATTTAATTAGTAGTCTTGATTTGGGTAATCCTCTGCATTTGCATAATAGTGATTTATAGAGTATGGGTTGCTGCTATGAAATTGGCTATAAAAACTAGAAATGAAATTGGTTTTATTAATGGTACTAGTGTTAAGTCTGCTTATGCTAATAGTGCTCCATTGTCTAATTAGTGAGGCAGGTGTAATTCTATTGTGCTTTCTTGGTTGTTAAATTCTGTGTCTAAGGACTTGTTTCTTGGATAAATCTTTTCTGATAATGCTGCTGAGGTTTGGGCTGAACTTAAGTAAACTTATGATAAACTTGATGGACCTATAATTTTCAATCTATTACAAAAAGTTCATGGGTTTAAGCAAGGTGAATTAACTGTTTCTGAATATTATCATAAGCTTAACTCCTTATGGAGAGAATTTGACATTATAACCAAATTGCCTAAGTGTTCTTGTGCTGCTAGAGAAGATATTTTAAAACATAATCAACTTATGAAACTTATACAATTTTTAATGGGTCTTAATGATGTGTTTCAACCTATCAGAAGTGGTCTCTTATCTAGAGAGACTCTTCCTAATGTTAAGGATGTCTTTGCTATTAATTCCATAGAGGAATCTCATAGAGGCATTGCCTCCTCCTCTTCTGGTTCTGTTTCTAAACCTCGGGTCTCTGGTTTTGTAGTTGAATCTAATAATTGGACTAATAATGGGAATAAAAGGGCTGATAACAAGAAAATTGGAAATACTATCAATTCTGGTAATAACAAAGGTCCTAATCCTAACTTGCTTTGTACAAACTATGGGAAGGTTGTGCATACTATTGACAGATGCTTTGATATTATTAGTTATCTTCCAGGTTATAATAAGAACCTTGGTCCTAAGCAAAATTGTTCTAAGACATTTAATGTTAATTCTGCTTCCACCTTTAATGAGAAAGGTGTTACATTATCTTTCACTAATGATCAGATAATGAAATTGATAAATGTCATCAATGATGTGCCCTCTAGATATATGCAGGTCAATATGGCAGGATTTGCATCTAAACAAAATTATAGGGACTGGTAGTGAGAATGGTGGCGTTTATTTGTTTGACACTCCCTCTTCATTCTCTTCTAAAAGTTAAACATTAGGTAACTAGTCTGTTGTATGTTTTGTTTCTAAGTCTTTGTGGCATACAAGGCTTGGTCATCCTTCTGACCAAGCAGTTGATATGTTGCATCATGAGCTCAATTTCACCAAAGACTCTTAAGTTTCACCTTGTGACATATGTCATAAGGCCAAACAAACTAAAGAGCCTTTCCTTTTTAGTGATCATCAAACCATTACTATTGGTGAATTGATCCATCTGGATCTGTGGGGTCCTTACAAAGTGGTTAGTAAGGATGGCTTCAGATACTTCTTGACCATTGTTGATGATTATACCAGGGCTGTCTGGATCTATCTTATTAAAACTAAGGATGAAGTTTATGATCATTTTGTGAACTACATTAATCTAATTCTTAATCAGTTTAAATGAAGTATTAAAACTGTTAGATCTGATAATGGTACTAAATTTGTGAATAACAAAATGCATAATTTGTTTAACAGTCTTGGTATAGTTCATTAGACCTCTTGTGCTTATACTCCTCAGCAAAATAGGATTGCTGAGAGAAAGCACAAACACTTGTTAAATGTTGTTAGAAGTTTGGTATTTCAAAGTGGTATTCCTTTATGTATGTGGACTGAATGTATCTTAACTGCTGCCTATCTTATTAATAGGTTACCTTCTTCTGTTCTTGATGGCAAATCTTTTTTTGAGCTTGTGTATGGTTTTAAACCAAAACTCTCTCATTTGAGAAGTTTTGGATGTCTATGTTTCTCATATATTCTTAACAATTCTGATTAGTTTTCTGCTAGGTCTGAAACATGTGTGCTCATTGGTTTTTCTACAACCAAAAAGGCTTATAAAGTGTACAGTCTTGAGTCAAAACTAGTTTTTTACTCAAGAGATATAAGGTTTTATGAAAACATTTTCCCATTAAAAATAAATTCTAGTCTTTAAAATGAACAACAAGTTTTTGATGACTCTTCTGATAGAAATATTCATACTTTAAACTTTTTTGATGAGAAACGACCTGATACTCAAACTTTTATAAGTCCCAATGATGACGGTAGAGGTTCTGAAACACCCAATGATGATGGCAATGTTCACCCTTGCACCAGTAATCCTGATGTCAGTGAGGGTGACTTTGCAACTTCAATGGGTGATAATTCTTCTTCTAAGGGCAATGTTCCTTCTTCTTTTGGTCTTAACACTCAAAGGAGTTTGCCTGAGAACACTAGTCAAGTGCAGCCTGATGGAAGAAGGTCTAGTAGGTCTGTGAAAATGCCTGCTAAGTTTAATGATTATGTAGTTAACGATACTAGAAAGTATGGTCTAGAAAAATATGTTACTTATTCAAATTTGAATACTTCTAGTTACTGCTTCTCCACTAATCTTAATAAATCCTCTGAACCCAATTCTTACTTTGAAGCTGTTCAAAACCCTAATTAATTGAAGCTATGAACAATGAGATTGAGGCTTTAAATAGGAATAATACTTGGACTATTTGTGATCTTCCAGAAGGAAGAAAGGCTGTTGGGTCTAAATGGTTATTTAAAATTAAGTATAAGTCTACAAGGGAAATTGAAAGATATAAGGCCTGGCTGGTAGCCAAGGGCTTCAGCCAGAGGGAGGGATTTGATTACCTTGAAACATTTAGTCCTGTAGTTAAGATGTCTATTGTGAGATGCATGCTTAATGTTGCTATGTGTAATAATTGGGATCTTTTTCAACTTGACATTAACAATGCATTCTTATATGGAGATCTTTCTGAGGATGTTTATATGACTCTCCCTCCTGGGTTTGATAATGAAAAGTCTAAAGTGTGTAAGTTGAATAAATCTTTGTATGGTCTTTAGCAAGCTCCCAGACAATGGAATGTTAAACTGACTAAAGCTCTTATTGAACATGGTTTTGTTCAGTCTAAATTTGTCTATTCTTTGTTCACTAAAAAGTATGATAATGTGTTTATTGCTCTTTTGGTGTATGTGGATGATATTGTCATTACTGGTAATGATTTATCTGAGATTGAAAAGTTTAAGTTGTTTCTTAAGTCTAAGTTTCAAATAAAAGACTTAGGAAAATTGAAATATTTTCTTGGTATTGAAGTCTTGGATAATAAAGATGGCATTTGTCTTAGTCAAAGAAAGTATTGTCTTGAGCTTTTACATGAACATGGGTTGTTAGTTGCTAAGCATGTTGATACTCTTTTGCCTAAGAATACTACTCTTAAACATATTGAAACTGATGATGATCATTTGCTTGATAATATTGGAAATTATCAAAGACTTGTAGGTAAGCTTATATATCTTACCAACACTAGGCCTAACATATCTTATGTTGACATGTTGTGCACTGTTTAAGTCAATTTATGCATGCTCCTCTTGTTTCTCATTTAAATGTTGCCTTGAGAGTATTAAGATATCTTAAGGGTTCTCCAGGGAGTGGTATTCAAATTAATAATAATGGTAATCTTAAGCTAAGAGCTTATGCTGATTCTGACTGGGCTAGATGTCCAGCTACTAGAAAGTCTATTTCAGGTTATTGTGTGTTTCTGGGTGATTCTTTGGTGACCTGGAAAAGTAAAAAAATAGTCAACTTTGTCCGGTCATGTCATTCAGCTTGAGGCTGAGTTATAAGAGCTTGGCTTTGTATCGTGTGAAGTCATTTGGTTGTCTCACCTCTGTTTGGGTGACATGGGTGTTAAAGGCTTGTTGTTTGTTTGTGCTTGTGATGTATTGTGATATAGTTCTACTTTGCAAAATTGCTGCAAACTTTGTTTTTTCATGAAAAAATCTAAAACATTTTGAACTGATGTTTCCATGGTAAAGGAAAAAGTTCAGTGGTGTTCTTTAAGACTGAAAAAGGTTCATACATCTTAGTAGATTGCTGATGTGCTTACTACAGCATTGGATATTGAGCAACACAAGGTTTTGTGTGAAAAACTTGGGTTGCTGGACATGTTTAAGGTTGAAAAACTTGAGGGAGGGTGTTAAAATAACAAGTTTTTCTTGTTATAAAGGTTCAAGGACTGATTTTGTCTATTTCTCATTCTTTCTAACACTAACTTTATGTTTAGTGTGTGTTTGCATGTTTTATAATTGTGCAAAGGCTAAAGTTGGCTTATGGCAATTCTTTGAGATGGCTATATAAAGAATGGAGCAGCTAAGGTTTTATCTTATGAATCTATATCATCTCAAGTCTCTCTCATCTCTCCCTCTTGATATGTGTTGATTTCTGTTGCAGCTCTTGTATTGATAGATCAAACATATTGATCTATCTGTCTTTCTTATTGTATTTAGTTGTATTGATAGATCATTCTTTGTGATCTATCTTCTTTCCTTCATTGTATTGTAAACGATTGATCTTATAAGTAAATCAAGGGGTAGTTGGTTGGATTCCCTCATTATTATGTATAATTGTTACAAGCATTGTGATTTTACCTGTTTTATTACTGTTGTTTCTAATGATTGCATTATTTGTGATTTTTCTATTCAATATTTGAAACAACTTTTATTTTGTATCTAAAAGAATATCTTGGTTGCGTTTTATTTAAAACAACTTTTATTATGTATCTAAAAGAATATCTTGGTTGTGTTTGTCAACATGTAGCACTGAATTAAACATGTCAGCCTATAATGTTTATTCGAATAACACGATTATATATATACCAATCAGAGGTGAGATCCCCATAGAACTTGTACCAACCAAAGAACAATTCAAGAGATCTTGGCCCTTGATTTCTTCCACATCCAATGGCTTATAATAAAACCCCCAATCATATATAAACCAAAAAAAACCTATCTACCCCTCATTTATTTTTTCATTTTCTCTCTCCTCAAAAACACACACACCACGAAACCACAAAATCCACCTCGCCAAAAAATTAAAAACTCACCGGAAAACATCATGTTCAACCGCCGGAATTTAATCAATTACTCTAAATCATCGAAAAATCATCATCCATCACGCTAAATCATAGTAAAACTCCGTAAATCACCAAAATTCATATAAACCCACCGTCGATCGCCAGAAAATGGATGAAGATGATGTTATAGAAGTAACTAAACTGATCGATATGAACAAACAGATTGTTGAACAAGAGAATGAGGTTGAATCAGATGGAGATGATGTTTTACTAGAAGTTTAAGATCCAGATACCGTTATGGAAGAAGTTATAGGTAAAATTACATGTTATTCTGCTCTGTAAGTGTTTTGTTATGAATAATGAAAATCACATGTGATTTTAGAGTTGTATTGTTCTGTGATTCATGTAAATCAGAATCACATGTTATTCAGTTATACAACATGTACAAACATATATGAATCACATGTGATTCTGGTAAATCACATGTTATT
>BQNB010179641.1:2494-12752 GCA_026074375.1 Tanacetum coccineum | reverse complement strand
TTGCCATTTTTGATCCGTTTTGGGTTTATTTGGGTTATTTTAAGCATAAATAGATATGTGTATTCTACACTTATCAGAGATGTTTCCTTTTTGGACATTTTCCCAAAGGAAATGGTGACATATCTCGATATGTTTTGTCTGCAAGTGTTGCACCGGGTTTTTGCTTAGGTCAATCGCGCCTTTGTTGTCGCACATGATCGAAACATCATCAAGTCGAATGTCGTAGTCGATAAGAGCTTGTTTCATCCATAGTGCTTGTTTCATCCATAGTGCTTGTTGACATGCCTTTTCGGCGCTTACGTATTCAGCTTCGGTCGTGGATATAGCAGAGCGGTTTGTTTCTTCGAGAATCAAGATGTTAGACAACATGACACGAACGTACAAATACCGCTAGTGCTCTTTTGGTCCACATAATCTCCCGCATGATCAGAGTCGGCATATACTACGGTTTCTATGCCGGTCCCTTTAGGATACCATAATCCTAAGTGCGTAGTGCCTTTAATGTATCGGAAGCGAGCACAAAGGCAGACATTAAACATGATATCGGGCCTACTTGTCGTTAGGTATAATAAACTACCTATCATGCCTCGATACTTGGTACTATCTACCGACTCACACTCTTCGTCTTTCGTGAGTTTAGTATCAGAGGACATGGGGGTTTTCATTGGTTTAGAACCTTCTAAGCCAAATTTCCTAAGCATTTCTTTAATATATTTAGATTGGTTAAAGAAAATTATGTCTTCCATTTGTTTTATTTGTAATCCAAAGAAGAAGTTAAGTTCACCCATCATGCTCATCTCGAACTCGTCATGCATGATTTTGGCAAATTCATCACACATGTCTTGACAAGTCGAACCGAAAATAATATCATTGACATATATTTGAACAATGATGAGATTTGAACTTTTCTTCTTTGTAAAAAGCGTGTTATCTACCATTCCCATGTTATATTCATGTTTAATAAGAAAAGCTTTTAATCTATCATACCAAGCTTTAGGAGATTGCTTAAGACCATATAAAGCTTTCTTAAGTTTATAAACATGATTCGGTTTTCTCAAAGTCAATGAATCCCGGAGGTTGTACCACGTATACCTCCTCATTGACAAGACCGTTTAGGAATGCACTTTTTACATCCATTTGGAATAACTTAAAATCTAAAGCACAAGCATATGCTAATAATATTCTAATAGATTCTAATCTAGCAACGGGAGCATAAGTTTCATCATAATCAATGCCTTCTTGTTGATTATATCCTTGGGCTACTAACCTAGCCTTATTTTGAGAAACAACATCGTTCTCGTCTAACTTATTTATAAACACCCACTTAGTTCCTATGATTGTCATATTCTTAGGTTGTGGAACTAACTCCCAAATGTCGTTAGCAATGAATTGATTTAATTCTTCTTGCATGGCGACTATCCAACTTTCATCCGTTAAGGCTTCATTCACATTCTTAGGTTCTATAGTTGATATAAAACAAAAGAAGTTACTTTGGTTTTGGGCTTGTGACCTAAGGGTTCTTTGATTAAGGTTTCCTATGACATTTTCTAATGGATGGTTCTAGATTCTTAATATTGCTATTTCGTCAATCTCTAACAGCTTTCATCCTCAATTGTATTTTCTAGGTTTTCTTTTTTTTTTTTCGGTTAACCTTAATTGCTTCTTCTTTATTATGTTATCATCACAAGGGTGATGTCCTAGAGGGTGGAGGACTTTCGCGAATGTCAGTTGAGTGATTCTTCTGGAACTTTCCTAGTATGTTTATAAGGATGATGTAGGCTTTACTATTTTGTGCAGTATCTAAAAAAGCACCTTCGTATGAACTTTGGGTCAATTTTGTAAGGTAGTTTTAGTGTTTAAAATGAAGCACTTGTTCAAAACACTCATAAAGTAATCAGAGTAGGTTCTTACTCTCAGAGTTTGTAAGGTGTTTTTCCTAAGGTTGGCTTATTTAGGGTTCGGTTGAGAATGTTTTTTGAACGTACTAATGCGTTACACCAACTTTTTGTATGTAACGATTGATCTTAACATGTCTATTCATTTCTTGAAGTGTTCTATTTTTATTTCATCCATGCCATTTAATTGAGGAATGCGTGGAGCTGAGAAGTTATGTGTAATTCCATTGGCATTACAAAACTCTCCAAATTACACCTCATTCCCTACAGTGGTCGGTTCTTATTGATACTATTGTACATCCTAATTGGTTTTGAATTTTCTTACTAAATATTTTGAATTGATCGAAGGCTTCGGTTTTGTCCTTAAGAAATCTAGTCCAAGTATACCTAGAGTAGTCATCTACTATGACTAAGGTGTAGCAGTTTCCTCTGTAACTCCGTACGACGGATGGACCAAAGAGATCCATATGAAGGAGTTCTAAGCATCTAGTCGTTGAGACTATATTCTTAGCCTTGTGACTAGAGTGAGTTTGTTTTCCAATTTTGCAAGCATCACAAAAGTGTTGATCAAACTTAAGCTTAGGTAAGTTTGTAACTAACTCCTTAGATGCTAACGATTAAATGAGATGCATATTTGTGTGACCTGATCTCCTATGCCACTAAGTGGAATTTTCATCAATCATTGCTAGACAAATTTGGTCTTTAAGCTTATTTCCTAATATATAAGCCTTTCTTCCTAATACCTCTACCTATGGCCTTACCATCTTTAGTGATTTCACTATCATGTTCAGAGAAAGTTACTCTACACTTATTATTACATATTTGTCATATACTTAACAAGTTAAATCTTAAGTTATCTACATGTTCTACATTAACTATTTTGAGAGAGTCATTCGAAATCGTACCTTTGCCAATGATGTTACCGCGAAGATTGCTACCAAAAATAACATTACCTCCGTTGTATGCCTTGTAGCTTGAGAAGAGCTTTCGGTTACCCGTTATGTGTTTAGAGCACCCGCTATCCTTTATCCACTCATTGGGTTCCAAGTCGACTCTAAGGCATATCTATTTATATAGGGCAATAACTCAAACATTTGGTCCCCAATATCTCATAGGTCCAAAGTTGTTAGTGCTAAACATCCCTTGCATTTGATGCAATTGGTTGGGATGTGGGAATGGAAGACACATTTACCATGGCATGTAACTTTGACGTTGGAAATTGTTCCAAGTTATGGGAAAGCCACGAGGTTGATTTTGTCGACCAACGTTCCTTCTTGGTTGCGGTGTCTTAGGACGAGGATAATTATTGACTCTTCTAGGTGGTGGAGTTTTTGATCTAAAATTAGGTTTTGAAAATCCAACTCCGGGTTTTGACAATGGCTTATAAAATTGTTTGACTTCATTATCACTAGCAATGGGAACTTTGACATTGTTTACTATTATGTGTTTTGGTCTAGGACCCAAAATAGATTTTTGAAAAGATACACTTTTTCTCAGATCTAGGCATAACTGTTGGCGGTCCCATAATTAGTTTGAGGGCCGCCTGTACAATATGGGGGCCGCCCAGATATATGGGACCTCTATCAGAGGATGCTTTTTTGAGCTTTCACCAATTTTATTTCTTTAGTTCCACTAGATGATGCTTCAAATGAACTAAACCCTAAACCTAATTTTTCACCGAAGGGTTTTTGATTTGCAGGACAAATCTTGTCATTAGACTTAGATCCTAATTTCATCACATATACTCCTTTCTTCCTAATACCTCTACCTATGACTTTATCGTCTTTAACTATATCACTATCATTTTTGGTAAATATAACTTTACACTTACTATCACATATTTGTACTACACTTAGCAAGTTAAAACCTAAATTATCTACATGTTCCACATTAGCAATTTTAAGTGAGCCATGAGAAATCGTACCTTTTCCAATGATGTGACCACGTAGATTGCTACCAAAGATGACAATACCTCCATTGTATGCCTTGTATGTAGAGAAAAGCTTTCGGTTGCCTGTCATGCGTTTTGAGCATCTAATATCTTTAATCCACTCATCGGGTTCCAGGTCGATTCCAAGGCATATTTCATCTTATGCTTGAGCCATGAGACATGTTTCATCTTTGACTTTTTCATCATCTTCTTCACCTCTATCGCTCCAAGAACCTCCGACGAATTCTCTTTGATTCTTGTCTTTCGGAGGTTTTGGACATTCTCCAATGAGATGATTTGGATCCCCGCATCTAAAACATTTTCTATCACCCGTTCTTGTCATCTCGGATTATTTAGAACGTCTTTTTATCGCTCCGAGGTTTTCTCACGAATCTTTCTCTTCTTTTGAAGAACTTCTTTAAGTCTCTTACCGCTATAGCGTACTCTTCGTCTTTACTTCTGGAAGTCGAACACTCCTCATCACTAGATTCCTTCTTAGCCTTTAAAGCGAGAGATCTCCTTTCTCCTTTAACTTTGACTATTTTAGAATCTTTCTTGATGATCATTTTGTGAACTTTGAGGTTCCCGATAAGTTCATCGAGAGATAGTGATGTTAAGTCTTTCGACTCTTCAATCGCCGTGACCTTTGCTCTAGATTTAGGATGTAGAGCCCTAAGAAACTTCCTAATATAATTGTTGCTAGAATAACCTTCATCAAGAGCTTTTAGACTATTAATGATAGTCTTAAATCTAGCAAAAGCATTATTTATAGATTCGCCTTCGAAAAGGACGAATTGTTCATATTGTTGACCAAAAGGTCATTATTATCTTTGACTTGACTATTACGTTGGTGGGTGATTAACAAAGTTTTCCAAATTTCTTTTGCCGTATTACACATGAAAATTATTTCATATTCTTTTCTAGGCAAAGCGTTGTAAATAACCATTTTAGCTTCGTTATTTTTTGCATGTCTCCTTTTAAGCTCATCACTTTGTTTTTCAAAAGGGATAACCTCATCTAATTTGGTTTCCAGATTTTGTTCAATAGGTGGAAAATCACCATTAGTAATAACATGCCAAAGATCAAGATCTTTTGATTTAACATATGTTTCGAATCTATTTTTCCAATAAATAAAACTATCACTTTCAAAAAGTGGTGGTCTTTGCATGGATTTCCCTTCTAGATATTTGTCGGAATCCATAGATCGATCCAAGCTTTAAAATACAGTATATTTTAAAAATCTTAAGTGACCTCGGCTTCTGATACCAATTGTGGAAACTAGAAGGGGAGGTTGAATAGTTTACCGGTTCGTTTTACGTTTTAAAAGTTTGCTTTCAAAATGCTTAGATTCGAGTTGTATGTTCAACCAATCAACAATATGAATCAACAATGTAAATATCTAAACTAATACTAAATAACAATGACAACAATATAAAAAGATAAGGAAAGGAACAATCAAACCAAGACGCCAAGATTTATAGTGGTTTGGTTACGAACCTCCTCTTCGCCCTACTCCACTCCTTGAGTATCCTACTCGATATTTCATTATGTTAACAAGCTCCCTTTAGGAGGAGAAAGTCGTTTACATGTCACTTACGTTGTTTTCCAACACTAAGCTAAATGTCGAGTCCTAATCTTAGCTAGAACCAATCTACCACTTTACAAGCACTACAAAATCACAAGATCTACACTATCGGATTTACACACAATCTGAATCACACAATTTCACAAGATAATTACAATAGAGATTTGATACTTAGAAAAAGAGATGAGGGATCACTAAATAACAATTCCTTTATTGGCGAATACGAATATTCCTCTCTTGCACTTGAAAGAAGAATGAGAAAGATGAGATTGGATCACTTGAAACAAGATCAAACAATGTTAGTGATCAAGAGATTTAGAGAGAGAAAGAATGTTTTTAGAGAGAGAAAGTTATTTGAAAAATTCATGCAAAGAGGTGTGTTTTTCTACCAGAAATAGTGCAGTATTTATAGAAAGGATTTCTAACGGCTAGCTGGTGGCGGTCCCAGATATATCTGGGGGCCGCCACTAGAGTACGCTCTTGTTTTTGTCTTTTTTTCTTAAAGGTAAATTTATTAAGAAAAGAGCCAAAAAGGCAATGTTTACAACCAACTTGACTTAAAAAACTAATGGCAATTGGACAAATCCCAAGCTCATCAAATACATACATGCAAATAACAACACGGCTCAAACTCACAAAAGAAACAACATACTCTGAATCATTAAAATACTCTGAGACCAATCAGAGTATCCTAAAACATCACCGTATACTGAACCTTAAAGAAAGCTGAGAACTCCTAATACAAAAAGCAAACTACATAGAGCAAATACATGACTCAACATACATAACAAAAACTTCCAACAATAAACAATCCATCAGCAAATATTTCCTAATAACTTCATTAGCAGCAAAGAGAGTGCATAGATTATGCCATCCAAAAGAACTTGCCTCCTTAAAAAAACCTCCATTAGTAAAACCCTATGGAAAAAAGCTAATGTGAGGAAAAAAGAGAACAACGTTCCATTGAATCTCCCCCAAATAGTGATGCCTAATCAAATAAGCATATCCAAACCTGATAATCCACAAACCTGCAAATCAAATAATGATACATAGACAAAGGCATGAAATCATCAATGTCATTATCAAATACTTTATTACAATCCCAAAAACCGGTCCCCATCTAAAACCAGTTCACCCAAACCGTAGATAAAACATCAGCACTACTCATTGAAGACTTTGATTAAGCAACTCATCTGCCATTTTCTTGTAGTACAAATTACTATTGACTGTTAAACCCCAAATGCTTGCAGCTTTTTCCACATCAGCAGTCCTTTTCAAAGATAGACCCATGATCTTTAATATGATAGTATCCGCAATACACTTAAGAACCACATCCTCATACCTGAAAACTGGGTTGACCCTTCTAATATTTCTTTCCTGCCACAAGTAATACACAGTAGCACCCAACACAAGTCTTTGTATAATACTCCATATAGAGTTTAGTAGGTTTATTGACAATACCAGAAATCACGCTTGCCCACTCAATACTAATATTATCCATCATGGCCATAGATTTTAATCTCTCCCAGAGTCTTTTAGAAAAGGGACAAGAGAAAAAAAGATGGCCATGAGATTTATCACTTTGATTACACAACAAACAGCTTTTATCAGGGATGTTAAACCACTTAGCTAGCCTATCTTTAGTTTTCAATTTCCCTTTTATAGCAACCTAAAGAATTAAAGTGTGTTTAGGAATGCACTGAGAGTACCAAATGTGTTTTTGTCTTTTTATGGGGAATGTTGTATCTGGTATAGAAGCTTTCATTTTAGAGGGGAAACCAGATTCAAAATTTATTATTTAAATAAAATATTTTCTTTAATTAAAAAGTATTTTTGTATATTTATTTTGTAGAAATACTTTTGTGAAAATGTAATGGTTAAGAAATAAATATTTTCTTGATCACTAATCATGCTTAATGATTTGTTTGTACATACCTTAAGTGATTAATCTTAGAAATAGAATTTTACGATTAATAAATTGTAAATGTTTATTTTTATCGTAAACGTTTTTACATTTTGTTATTATCAAAACGTTGAGAGGTCGAAAAATATAAATAACATTTTTAGACATTATTTGTATTAACAGTATTTATAAGTGTGAAACTCATCTTCAGTTTACTTATCTTACCGATGTGGAATTAGGTTTGCACCCAACAATCCTCCCCCTAAACCCATTACTACAATGGGCCTCTCTTCCAATGATACAGGACGCAACATGTTTTAGAGTCGCTGGACCACCTGTCCCACTCTATGTGAACGGCGTGATCTGCTCTACTTGAGCTATCGTTGAATCTGGAATAACTTGAGGTTACGCCACCTGCACCACACACATCGGAGCCTGTATCAGTCTTCACAACTCAACAATATCCCACTTGGAGGCTGATCACTTCACTGCTCTCCGTCTCAAGTAATCTTTGTAAACTTCAAACCACCTTCCCTTCAACAATGCTACTGCTCTAACTATTCTGTACTGCTGAACATACGGAACACGTTGCACTAACCAAACGTAGGGCTATGAGATTTTGATACAAGGTATCATGAACTAACATCATTAAACTGGGAATAACCTCTCTCTGGTAAGACACCATCCTCTGCTATTAATTCTCTCAGAGGCCAGTTAAAGTTGCGCATAACTTCAACTTCTCTTTCACCACCAACCTGGTGAACATCTCTGCAAGGCTCTTTGTTCCAAGAATCTTTAACAAAGATAAAGACCCTTCACTTATCAATACTCAAACAAGCTTTGCCCAAATTCAAAACTTTAGATTCTTCACTAGATGAATTGAACTCTTAGTATCTCTGTCACAATATTAAACACTTTTTGCGTGAGCTCAGTCTAACTTCTTAAGAGACTTCTTCAAGCATATCAACTCTTTGCTTGCTTATGCAACTGTCATAAACTAGAATTATATAGTTAACATAGTGATACTCTTTTGTAGTCTAGACTCCCACTCGTCTGTTGTTACACTAACTGTAAGTACATAACCAAGCACCTGCTTCTCAGAGCATCTATCCTTCATCTCGAACACTAAGGGAAACTACCACTTAGGCTTGTTGAACTCTGCCATGTCGGAGCCAGTGACCAACATGTCATCGGCCTTTTACTGTTGTCTAATACAGGATGAACCATCTTGTTAGAGTAGCAACATTAGTTCATGGCACATAACTCGCACCTTATCCTTTTTCATAAAACTGTCAAATTTCAAGTACCGTAGCCTCGGTGCTTGAATCGGTCCGTATAAAATCTTCTTCAATTTTCACTCTAGGTTTTCATTATGCCCAGCTAGCTGAAAACCAACGCTTTAGTGCTGTGTAGCTGTATCATTTATGGATCCCACATAAGAAGGCTTCTGCAACTATAATACTCAACGGAGCCTCGTACCCTTCGCTGCTATTCTGCTCTTATTTGACCTTGAACATCCACAAGCTTTGTGATGCCTTCTTTCTTGTTAGTAATCTGACTAAGGAACACGTCTGGTTCTTCTTAAGTGAAACCTTCTCTTCATTAATAGCCTTCTTTCACAGTATAGATTCTTTGCTACTCAAGGCTTCTGAATAAGACTCTAGTTTACCATTCTCTGTCAGTAGAAAATAGTTTCCTGATAGAGAGTACTTTAGTGCCCTGGACTCTCTGGTGGACCTTCATACCTGTGGAGTCTCGGAGCCTCCCTCTTTAGAGGATGCTTCGTCTTCAGAGTCTTCTTCATCTGATCTTCCACTATCCTCGAAGCTCCCACTGTTTTTAGACCCCTCACTCGTATCTGAGCTCCCACCTGGGCTCTGAGTGATTTCTGAACTCAACCCATGCTCTGCAACTATGCTATCATTCTTTGCAAGGTTCTCTGGAATGTTTACTAACACCACTTGACTCTTCTGTATTGGCTTCATTAAGCTACTTGAATCTGTCACAGACCTGGCTCTATAAATCGAGTCTACAAATGTGATATCTCTGCTTCGGATAACCTGGTGACTCTTCGTATCTCAAAAGTTGTATCGCATTTCATCTGAGCCGCTGCCTATGAATGTACATTTCATGGATTCTCCGCAAACATCTTT
Source organism: Tanacetum coccineum (assembly GCA_026074375.1). Classification (NCBI taxonomy): domain Eukaryota; kingdom Viridiplantae; phylum Streptophyta; class Magnoliopsida; order Asterales; family Asteraceae; genus Tanacetum; species Tanacetum coccineum. The sequence continues at coordinate 3,286 of BQNB010179641.1, read as the reverse complement.
CACTTTAACAAATGAGTCACAACCAAATATCTTCAAGTGTGCGAGACTAGTATCCTTACCTCGCCATTCCTCCTCTAGAATACGCAACCCTATCAGAACGTAGCATATGCGGTAGATTAAGTAGGACGTACTAACTAAATCTGCCCATAACATCTTCGGAGCCTCTGCACGAAGCCTTGTGCTCTATGTGACAACCATGACTTGAGCAGGTTAGTCAAACCGTTAGTGTTGACTTATGTTAGCCTCAATTTATTGAGTCGAACAAGGAAGTTCGGTCACTCTACGATGGAGCTTCGGTCTTTAATTAGTTAATGTTGTAATAGGATAATATCGGGAATCGGGCTCGATAGATAATCTAATATTGTATATGTTTCGGGTTTAATCCCAAGCAAAACCCGAGCCCGTGTCCTAGTTAAATATCCCACGCGTCACATTAAATGTGTAGGGGTATATATATAGATATTTTCTCATAAGAAAATATCTAATCTAACATAATATCTTTCTAAATTTCTAAATATATCTTTCTTTTTCTCTCATCTCTCTCTCTCTTCTTTCTCTCTCTACACCATCACCTCTTTTTCTCATTTCTAGTTCTTGATTCGTGTTATGAAGTGTTACAGGATCCTACAATTGGTATCAGTCGCCTCGGGTGGGTTTCGTGGTTTTTTGTTGTTGTGAGCCTATTGGATTTGACATATTTGGTTGTTTCATCATTCGGCAAGCATTTTTTTTCGTGGCTTATTTTGGTGTTGGAAACGCCTTGTTAGAGCTTATTATCTCTCGGCTTATTAT
>BQNB010179640.1:0-12753 GCA_026074375.1 Tanacetum coccineum | reverse complement strand
CTTTTCCTTTTCATCATACACGAACCAAACACCCCTTATTTTATCCGTTTCATTTCCAAAAATCGATTTTCACAACAATCAACTTGTACAACTAACATCTATGCATCAAAATAAACCCAAAAAGACAAATGAAATATAAATTTGAAAACTTACAAGAAAATCTTCAAAAGTATATATTTTGACATGAACCGAACAACCCAAACATTGTTTAAATGAATACCCAAACACTCGTATCAACCCGGAATATCACATTCTCGATCAAAGTTGGAATTTTTATGGTGGATGGTGGTGGTTTTGGTGGCGAACGACAAACACACACACACTTTAGTATGTGGTTTATTTTTTTGAAAATAAAATAGGATTATGAGGAAATAATGAGTGATAAGCATCTAAAAGTACCACTCCTAGACAACTTAGCTAAAATTAAGCCATGTTTCCCCTCTTTGACTTCTTGACCGGCCATGGATCCAAAGTGGTCTCGGGCCTTTCTTTTCGTGTCAGCATCTCTTAAATACTCGTAAAACTCAACAGTAAAATTTATCCCAAAGTTAATTAGCATTTTTATTCACTTTAAAAATAATTTTCCATTAACCTATAGTATTCACACGACATATTTTCACTTTACACCCTTCAAAAACTCATTTGGTCATTAACGGACGTGTCGGACTTGTTTTTTTAGCATTTCTCAAAATTCACAGGTCGAACCACCCGAAATACGAATAACACAATTATACCTTCCAAAAGGGATTATTAATCACATTAAACCTTAAATCATTACATATCTCATAAAATTACCACCGTCAACACGGTACAAAATCTAAATAAACTGACAAAAGTCAAATAGTCAAAAGACTATTAATGAAATATTTAGAACACAAAAAAGCAAAGGTTACATTCTACCCCCTTAAAAGAATTTTGTCCTCGAAATTCAACTACTAACATCACTAAAAAATGCGGGTACTTCAATTTCATCTGATCTTCACGTTCCCACGTGAATTCAAGGCCATGTTTTGACTTCCACCGAACCTTGACGATGGCAATCCTACTACGCTTCAACTTCTTAAACTCTCTTTCTAAAAATTTCGTAGGATCTTCTACAAAATTCAACTTAGCATCAACTTGAATCTCATCCAAAGGCACTTGCAGTTTTGGATCAGTCAAACACTTCTTAAGGTTTGACACGTGAAACGTGTCATGAACACCATTCAATTCCTTAAGCAAATCTAATCGATAGGCCGCAGGGCCTACTTTCTCAATAATCTTAAACGGTCCAACAAACCTATGTGCTAACTTCCCTTTCTTCCCAAAGCATAACACACCTTTCCAAGGCAACACTTTAAGCAAGACATAGTCACCTATACTAAACACTAGAGGCTTCCTCCTCTTATCAGCATAACTTTTTTGATGATCACGCGCAGCCTTAAGTCTATCCTTAATCTGCAAGATCTTCTCAGTAGTCTCTTTCACTAACTCAGGTCCTATCAACTGACCTTCTCTAACCTCAGCCCACATAATTGGCGCACGACACTTTTACCATACAATGCCTCAAACAGAGCACATCTCACACTAGAATGATAACTATTGTTATATGAAAACTTGACCAATGGAAGATGAACATCCTAACTTCCTCTAAAGTCCAGGACGCATGCTCTAAGCATGTCTTCCAAAGTTTGAATAATGCGCTCACTCTGACCATCATTTTGAGGGTGATAAGTTGTACTCATGTCTAAATGAGTCCCTAATGCTTCTTGTATTGACTGCCATAACCTTGATGTGAAACGACTATCATGATCCGATATAATTAAGATTGGCACACCATGTCTAGCAACAATCTTATTCAAATACAATCTAGCCAACCTTTCCATCTTATAATCCTCACGGATAGGTAGAAAATAAGCAGACTTAGTCAATCGGTCCACAATGACCCAGATCGTGTCATGTCCACTACTAGTCCTAGGCAACTTAGTTACAAAATCCATAGCTGTCCCTTCCTATTTCCATATGGGAATCTCAGGTTACTGGAGCAAGCCAGATGGCCTTTGATGCTCAGCCTTAACCTTCAAACAAGTCAAACACTTACTAACATACTCAGGTATATCCTTTTTCATTCTAGGCCACCAATACCTATCTCTCAAATCATAATACATCTTATCATCTCCCGGGTGTACAGAGTACTTTGACTTATGGGCTTCATCCATTATCAGGGTTCTTACCTCACCCTTCAAAGGTACCCATATTTGATCTAGGTAGTACAAAGTTCCATCACTTCTCTAATATATCATCTCATCCAAACCTTTCTGCAATCCTGTAAACTCATCCACAGCCTCCTTCTGAGCCGCCAGTATCCTATCCTTGATACTCAATTGAAGGATCATATTTATAGCTCTAACTCTCTTAGCCTTTACTCTTTCCTTCCTACTTAGGGCATTAGCCACCACATTTGCCTTACCAGGATGGTAACGAATTTCACAGTTATAATCACTAAATAACTCTATCCAGCGACGCTGTCCCATATTCAACTCTTTCTGACTAAAGATATGCTAAAGACTCTTATGGTTCGTGTAGATGACACTCTTTGTCCTATACAGATAATGTCTCTAGATTTTAAGTGCAAATACGACCGCACCCAACTCTAAAACATGGGTAGTATAATTCTTCTCTTGAATTTTCAACTGCCTAGATGCATAGGCTATCACCTTACCTCTTTGCATTAACACACAGTCTAGTCCTATCCTGGACGCATCACAATATACCACAAAGCCTTCTAATCCATCGGGGAGAGCTAGAACAGGCGCAACATACAAGTTATCCTTCAAGGTCCAAAATGCAAATTCTTGTTCCTCACCCCAATCGAAAGTCTTACACTTTTGAGTCAAGATAGTAAAAGGCTTAGCTATCTTAGATAAGTTCTCAATGAACCTACGGTAATATCCAGCCAATCCTAAGAACGAACAAACCTCAGTTGGAGTTTTAGAGGCCTTTTAATTCTTAACAGCTTCAATCTTACTAGGGTCTACATGAACCCATTACCATTTATCACATTCCTAATAAACTGCACTTCTCTTAGCCAGAATTCACATTTAGAAAACTTAGCGTACAGTTTCTCCTTTTTAAGCATTTCCAAGACTAACCTTAAGTTCTCTACATGCTTCTCTTGAGTCTTAGAGTAGATTAAGATATCGTCTATAAACACTAGCACAAACTTATCAAGATACGACCTATAAACTCTATTCATCAAATCCATAAATATCGCTGGTGCGTTCGTCAGACCAAAAGGGATTACAGTGAACTCGAAATGTCCATAACAAGTTTTAAACACAGTATTTGGAATGTCATCCTTGTACACTCTTAGCTAATGGTATCCAGACCTAAGATCTATCTTCGAGAAAAACTGCAACCCTTATAGTTGATCAAATAGATCATCAATTCTTGGAAGTGGATAACGATTCTTAATAGTCAAATTGTTCAACTCTCTATAATCAATGTACATTCTAAAAGAACCATCCTTTTTCTTAACAAACAACATCGGTACTCCCCAAGGAGACGAACTTGGTCGAATGAAACCTTTGTCTTAGAGTTCATTAAGTTGTCCTGATAACTCCTCCAATTCAGAAGGCGCCAAACAATAAGGAGACTTTGCTACTGGCGTGGCTCCAAGGATTAACTCAATTTGAAACTCAATTTCCCGAATAGGCGGTAATCCAGATAGATCATCTGAGAATACCTCAGGAAAAACTCTAACCATAACAATATCCTCTTGTTTCTTAACACTCATCAAAAATCTTGCTTTCTCTTCCGGTCTTTCTCCTAATACTCTAAGCACTTTACCATCCGGTAGTGGTATCCTTACCACCTTCTCATGGCAAACTATTTTAGCTTTATAATTAGACAACCAGTCCATACCTATAATCACACCAAAACTCCCATGCCCAAAAGGTATCAAATCGATGTCAAATACATGACCCTCGATTTCTAGTTTGCAACCCTTAATAACCTTATCAATCTCTACTAGCTGTCTGCTAGCTATCTTAATCTCATATCTAAAACCTAAGTCGTTGGGCTCTAAGCCTAATAGAGGTATAAAAGTAGTGGAAACAAAACTATAGTCGGCACCAGAGTCAAATAAGGTAGTGGCAAAATGATTGTTCAAAGTAAATGTACCCATCATAATGTTCGGATCCTGGCGAGCTTCCTCTGCTCCCAACATGAATTCCCTACCCCTAGCCCGGTTCCCTTAGTTTCCACGACCTTAACCCCCGTTATTAGCAGCAACTTAATTTGGACGATTTTCTTTTGGTCCTTGTGCCTTATTCAATCTAGGACAAGCTGACCTGACATGGTCGGTACTACCACACTCATAACATGCTCTAACAGTTGGGTTTCTAACATTGACAAGATTCACATTCCTTGGCATACTTCTACAATCCCTTGCCAAATGACCTGGGCGGTTATAGTTGAAGCATAGGCGACAAGGTCCACCGGGTGTATGGTAGGAGTTGCAAGTGGTACACTTAGGCCAAGTACATGTATCCTCTCTTCCTACAGGGTTTACAGTATTAGCAAAAGCATTCACGGTCCTAGTCCTCTTATTATCATCCCTTCTACTCCTATCATTGCTAGGATCCCCTATATTTCCTCTTTTCCCAACTTTCTTAATTGATCTATTTCTCACAGCTTCATTAGTCAGTGCGCCAGAAATCTGCACTGGCTTTTGTATAGTCTTTGGCTCCGTTAATGCCACCATCCTACGGATTTATGGAGCAAGGCCATACACATACCTCTCAATCATCCTACTCTCAGGAGTTACCAAATGTGGAACTAACCTAGCCAACTCATGAAACCTATCAGTATACGCAGCATGGCTAGCCCCAACCATGGCGTGATTCTACAACTCAGATTCCAACTTTTGTATCTCATGACTAGGATAAAACTCTTGTATCATCATAAACTTAAAGTCATTCCATGACACATTGACCGCAACTTCCCAACTTAGCGTGCGGATCTGAGAGTTCCACCAAGTTAAAGCCTTACCCACAAACGAACCAGCAGTGTATTTCACCTTTTGGTCAATACTACAACCACTCATATCATGCACAGACTCCATTTTCTCAATCGAATGAGTAAGAACTACAACACCTCCCTTACCATCAATTCCTTAGGGTTACAAGCTAAGAACTCCTTATATGAACAACCTACCCGGTTGCCATGTACTCTCACATTCCCAACGTTCTCCTGAACATTCTCATTAACCACATTACCATTCTGATTTCCAACATTTCCTTGGTTACTAACCTGAGCCAACATGGCTGGTAAGAGGTTCTGCAATTGTTGGGCAATGATTGTTGAGAAGTCGGATGCTCCTCTATTGGCTCCCTCTATATTCCTATTGACTCCCTTTACACCCTTATTAGCTCCCATACCTTGGTCATTTCCTTGACCATTCAAATCATCTGCATGCTCATCATTACCTTCCCTAGGTCTTCTACCCCTTCTACCTCTACAAACCCGTTTACCCGCTCCCCCTCCTAGTGATTCGGCAGCAGGCCGGCTAGCACTTCGAGTCCTTATCCTTGGCGGTATTATCTATACGAGGGAGAACATGGGCAACGTTAGGTAAGTGGGAAGACTAATATATATAGAATATATTACTATATATACCAATATACACATAACATGACCCTATGGTGTCAACATCGATTTGTGTAAGCAACATTACTAAGTATGAGTGAGTTGTGATACGCTTATAATTACATTGGCCATCATACTTATATTCGCATTCTTTCCCATTCATATTCAATATTGAGCCCACCTATTTCAATGACTGACATAACTAAGGCACCAAACCGCGAACACACAAAGGCATACAAAAGTGGAACACCGCGCACATAGATCCTATATGCAACTAGACGATGAATCTTAGGTTATAGTCTAGGCCAATCCACCTAGTTCTCTATAACCTTGGCTCTAATACCAATCTGTCACACCCCGACAATGGCAAAAACTCAGGATTGCAACATAATGATCAATCATAACACAAGGTACAAAATAGAGGAAACTACATTGCATAAACTCCAAGTGCTATAAAGACCATCAACCTTGAACAAACTCAAGTGATGTCCCAATCGCAGCTAAAATCAACAATCTCTTACAATTATTCCAATGCCCTCACAGGGGTCCATAAACCAAACTCTATCTAAAACATCCAAAAGCTAGAATCAAACAACAAGCAAGCAAGACGTCAAACGAAATTCCACATGGGATACTTCTAAGTCTGCTATCAATCACCAAACTACTCTTCTTTTACTTCATCTGAAAATAATACTCGAAAACGTCAACAATAATGTTGGTGAGCTCGTAGGTTTGACCTTAAACCCAAAAGCTGTTCCAATATTTCAACAGTGGACAATAGTGCTATATGACATTGAATATATGCAAACAACCTTAGCATCACCGCTAATCAATAACCATATGTCACTTACGCACCTAAAGGTCCTACTAGCTGGAGCACTAAAATTAGGGCAGGACCAAACACAAACCAGGGTATACGTACCCATCTGCTCCAACAATCACACAAATACTGGGTAGGCGTACCCATCCGATCTAAACAATCATACAAATAATGGGTAGGCGTACCCATCTGATCCAAATAATCATGGAACACATAATATTCACATAATAGTCATAAGTACATAACTTGTCCCCAAAACAAAACCACATTTGCAGAGATCAATTCAAAACATTTCAAAACACATTTGAGTATCATTTTTCCCTAATGGAAAAACAGTAAAAAGTGGGGCTACGGGAACTCACCTCAAGCAAGTCTTTATCAACCCAATCTCAATCACATAAGCAAATGCAATGACGCCCGCGCACAACCTAGTCCAGTTAATGTCCCATTTTAATCATTCAATTCCAAAACAATCTTCATGTTTGATGCATAGAGTTTTAGACGCGTTGTACAATTTCCCAAAACAGTTTTACTGGTGTAATGGTTGACAACTTATCACCATAATCATATCAATCTTATTCCTCGATAATACATACTTATACTATTTAGAGAAAATAGATAAGTAATATTAATAAATATTTCTAATTAATAATTATAAATATATCTCGACAAGTCAATTCGGTAAACCTTAGCCACTTTAAAATAATCATTATACGGTTGAAAATGAAACGTTTACTCATAATAAACACATTAGAGAAGCTTTACGAAAAATTATATTTTTTCATCTTTTAGTGAATTTATTAAAATAATAACATATTATTTTATTATTTAAAGTCAAAAATCATATTTTTAAGAAAATTTCTAGGTATAAACTTTTCACAAAATTTCGACATGACCCGTACGCTCAAACAACATTTTCTAAGGTTCAAACCTTATTTTTAACATTTTTTACAAATTCGACACTTTTCTGCAAAATTCCAAAATCTCAATCTTTAATGCTTACCAACACGTTTTTCCCAAACTATCGTTTAATATCACTTTGTAAATACGTTTCCACTTTCAAAAGTCCGTCCAAATTCTCATAACTACTATATATCGCTTATTGGGCCTTAAGGCCCAACAAGGGTCCATTAGAACATTTATAAGTCCAAAATATAATTCAGGTCCAAAACCAAGGTCCATTTACATATATAAGTATATACTCATATGTAAAAATAATCCTGACCCCAATAAGCCTTCCCATTAAGCTGATGCTCAAATAAACTTATTGGGTCGTGAGTCCATAAACTCCAAAATACGTATGTTAAGCTAGAAAATAAGCTAATGAGCTATGTATCGCATTTGGTTACTACCATAAACCTCAAAAATAGTCCACAACATACGCCATAACACAAAAATAATCAAAATCACTTTCCTAGTGATTTTAGGAATCCATTTGTGGCCTATAACCCCAAATAAGCCAAGAAATAGCTTAAAAATAAGCCCGAATAAGCTATACATTCTACTATCGAAAATAAGCATTCTAGCATCATATATTATTCAACCATCATGACCACAACATCAAAACTACAAAAACCCTCTTTTTCCTTTTCATCATGCACGAACCAAACACCCCTTATTTTATCCGTTTCGTTTCCAAAAATCGATTTTCACAACGATTAACTTGTACAACTAACATCTATGCATCAAAATAAACCCAAAAGGACAAACGAAATTTAAATTTGAAAACTTACAAGAAAATCTTTAAAAGTGTATATTTCGACACGAACCGGACAACCCAAACGTTGTTTAAATTAATACCCAAACACTCATATCAACCTGGAATATCACGTTCTCAATCAAAGTTGGAATTTCTATGGTAGATGGTGGTGGTTTTGTTGGCAGACGACAAACACATACACACTCTAGTGTGTGTTTTATTTTTTGAAAATAAAATAGGATTATGAGGAAATGAGGAGTGATAAGCATCTAAATGTACCACTCCTAGGCAACTTAGCTAAAATTAAGCCATTTTGTTCCCCTCTTTGACTTCTTGACCGGCCATGGATCCAAAGTGGTCTCGGGCCTTTCTTTTCTTGTCGGGATCTCTTAAATACTCATAAAACTCAACCGTAAAATTTACCCCAAAGTTAATTAGCATTTTTATTCACTTAAAAAATGCTTTTCCATTAACCTAGAGTATTCACATGACATATTTTCACTTTACACCCTTCAAAAACTCATTTGGACATTAACGGACGTGTTAGACTCGTTTTTTTAGCATTTCTCAAAATTTACGGGTCGAACCACCTGGAATACGAATAACACAATAATAATACCTTCCAAGAGGGATTATTAATCACAATAAACCTCAAATCATCACATATCTCATAAAATCACCACCGTTAACACGGTACAAAATCTGAATAAACTAACAAAAGTCAAATAGTCAAAGGACTATTAATGAAATATTCAGAACACAAAAAAGCAAAGGTTACACTTATCCTTATAAATACAGTTTTGAGATGATTGGGATTCATGGTAGTATTCATCTTATGAAGAATTACAGAAGAAGTAATTTATTACCCCTCAATAGAGCTCAATAAGCTTCATGTTATTTCGATCCACCTCAAATTGAGTTATTAGTTAGATTGTAAATAATCGAGTATGTAAAAGTTCACGTGTAGGGGTGTATCTATAAACCCCCATGATGTATTATATGTTTAAGCAATGGCAGGGCAAAAGCGTACGAAAAAAATGTATATAAAAAAGAGAGTAAAAAAATGTATGGGTTGCCATTTGCTTATGTTTATATATTAAAGTCAAGAAAAGAGAAAGAAAGATTGATGTAGAGCTTTGTAGAGTTTGTATATCTTTGTCTGAGTCTTGGCTTAGCAACCAAATCAACGTGTATTCTTATAAATAATTAGCTATCCATTTCACTCCAAATTCACCCAAATCCACCTAATTATATCCCATCCATTTCTATTTCCATTAATTTTATCTTATGGCTACACCCCATAACCCTTTAAAAGACCTCTTTGACAGTAATGAATAATACTTGCGTCTAGCGGTGGAGGTTTGATCCTTTACCAAGACTATGGTAATTTATATGCTATGACATGTAATGAGTGTTCATTTTCCTTTCCCCATTATGTTATAATTTGTTATACACCCGAGTGAAAGAGAGAATCCCAAACACTTAAGAGAGGTGCTAGTATATACTTTCCGTGCTTTTAATTATGAGGTCTAGAAGGTTGTGTTGTAAAATGATTTTAAAGAGTGAGTTAAATGACCCTAATATTACTATTGTCTAGGTAGAAAAGCTCATTTGCTTAAGGACAAGCAAATCCTAAGTGTGGGGGTATTTGATGAGGTGTCATTTTATACAGTATTTTGGGTCATTTAACCCCCTAAATCATGCAAATATACCCAGATTATGTGCTTAATCGTTTGTTTTCAGGCTTTTAGCACTTAGATGGCATTTGGAGGAAATATACATGACTTGGGCTCATTTGGAGAATAAACATACAAGACTACGGACCTACACCAAATCTCTTAAAGAATTATGCATACAGCGCATGGAGACGGCATCGCAGGCACAAAGCGACGCCGTCGTGATCTATCTAGTGACGGCATCAGAAATCTAGCGACGGCATCAGGGTGTGGCCGACTTAAAGAGGATCTATAATCGTCTACGTGGCGACGGCATTAAGACTTCAAAGCAACGTCATGGCAGCAATTTTCCTATATATATTAAACCGAAATTAGGGTTTTAAGTGTGTAAGTTTCTATAACTTTAGGAAGACGAACCCTAGTCATTCTAGTAGCTTTTTTGGTCATTTTTAGGGCCTTAAAATCCTATTGTAACTACCTTCAATCCATGTTTTAATCAAGTAAGATTGTTTATCATTAATCATTCAATATGTCTATGTGTTGTTTGATTGATTCATGTTCTTGCTTTATATTTAACATGATAGGCTAAACCCTCCTTTGTATTTACTTATGATTGCATGAAACTTAGGTTGTATATCCTTTTGATGTTGCTTCTTGTTGATGGATGTGCGCATTAGGCTCTAGAAAACTAGCCATAAGATATTAAATTGGCATAGACGTCTAGGAAAACGTGAGTAGTGTAGAAAGGATACCATTGGTAACAATCTTCATACTACCTTACCCCTAATATGGTTGATCCCTCTTAATATATTTCACATGCATTTAATATACTCTTATGGGCCTTGTAATATTCTTCATACTACCTTACTTATGTGTTGCCCAAATGAAATATTAAATAGACGGTGGGTTCGTGTAATCCTATTTATGACCTAGGAAATACTTACACAGATCATCACAAGTGTGACAAAGCAATAGATCTAGGAGAAGCAATCTGAGGAGTAGTGCATGATTAGGTAAATACATCCTTTTATCATAAAGTTATCACTAGTAGTTTAGATTATATTTAGTTTAATTAGCTCAAACAAACCAACCTGTCAAACCATGATATTTACCTGCTTTCTTAAAAAAATAAAAACACAAAAAGAATCTTCTCTCAACCCCTTAGAATTTTGTTAGACCGTGTTCAAGCCTTCCCAACCTATTCCCTTATAGAACGATAACAACCCCCGAGTCTTGCCTATACTACACAACAACGACTAGGTATACTGCCTAGGGGATTGTAAAGCTTCCTGTGAAGTCTTTGCAACCCTCACATCAACGTTCTACTACCCCATTTGATTGTGGAGTACGTGGAGCCGAAAAGTTATGAGTGATACCATTAGCATCACAAAAAGCTCCAAATTGTACTTCATTGTCAAATTCCTGACCATGATCCATACGAATAGATATAATGAGGCAACTATTTTGAATTTGAATCTTTTTACTTAATATTTTGAAGTGGTCAAAAGCTTTATATTGTGTTTTAAAAATCTTGTCCATGTATATCTTGAGTAGTCGTCGATGATGACCAAAGTGTAGAAGTTTCCTCCGCAACTTTGGACGGCCGATGGACCAAACATGTCCATGTGTAAAAGTTCTAGACATTTAGTGGTTGAAACCATATTTTTAGGTTTATGACTTGTGTGTACTTATTTTCCAATATTTCAAGCATCGCAAAAATAATTTTCAAATTTTAGTTTAGGTAATTTCCTAACAAGCTCTTTAGATGATAGGGATTGTATAAATCGCATATTGACGTGACCCAATCTTTGATGCTATAAGGTCAAAGTATCATATTTTGAGGTTAGACAAAGACTATCTTTTGGAGAGTTTCCTGTTTTCATTATGTAAAGACTATTTTTCCTAATTCCTCTTCCTATGGTAATGTCGTCTTTAATTATTTCGCTACCGGTTTCACTAAATAGCACTTTGCATTTTTTATCCCATATTTGTCCTATACTAAGTAAGTTAAATACTAAATTTTCTATGTGACTAACTGTTAGCCTCACTTTTTAGTGAAGCTGGCATCTTACACATGAATTGGACTAGTCTTGGACATTGCGTGTCACGTAGGGGTCTTTATGTAGACTATGAATAGTTTGATTTTTCTTTTAGTATAAATACCCCTCATGTCTCTCCATGAGGGGTGGTGGATGTTCATTGTAATTTTCTCTTTTCTCTTTCAATCTAACATTTTTCTTTTTGTGTTCATCTCACCCTTTCTCTACTTTCTCTCACTAGAAAACACAATGATTCATCTTGTGTTCTTTGATCAACCAAGACCCCCCGAAAAGGTGTTTTTGATCCTTGTCAATTGGTATCAAGAGCTAACTGGGGGTTTTTTGTATTGTGTGTTGTTTCGTGTGTGTAACAACTTATTTCAGCTTATTATAAGCTTTATTCGTGGGCTTATTTTGAAACAAAGCCACGTTTTTTTGTTGTTTTTTCCTTTTTGATAAAAGTTTCACTATCTCCTAGTGTCTAATCAATTTGTATTGAATATAAAAAGGAGATTTAACTTTATGTTTTTGTTTATCTTATTTCGTCCTTTTTTATGTTCATCTCTTTTAGACTCTTGGTTTATTTGGTGGTTTTTTAGGTGTCGTTAAGAGCTTATTCTAAAGCTTATTTTTCGACTCAAAAAGCTTTCATTTTCGTGGCTTATTTTATGATTAACAGCTAATCTTAAAGCTTATTGTGGGTTTTGCTTATTCTGTGATGGCTTATTCTTCTTGTGGTCCACGGTTTAAAAAACAACAAGGAGACCAAGATCCAAAGTTTTAGGTACAAGGACGGTTTCAGTTTTGTTAGTTTCTGGTATGTGCTTAAATACACATACCTTTTACCTTTAAAAACGAGCTAAAATAATCAAAAACGGACTTAAAATGCCA
>BQNB010179639.1:0-12753 GCA_026074375.1 Tanacetum coccineum | reverse complement strand
GTAACTTGGTATCTTTCTTAATTACTCTCGGGATTATATTATTTTATATTATATTTTACGTGTGTAAACTGCACAATCAGTCGCCCTCCAAAAATGCATACTCAAGATGGGGAGGCAGTTCCTTGAGTTCAACCTCGGGAGGTTCATGAACGGGAGGTTCATGAACGGAAGGTTCAATGGATTTAGCTTCACAGAGCTCGAGCTCTTTCCTACCTCCAGGCATATATTGTTTATGATTTGGAAGTGGGGGTTGTGGTTCACTATTCAAGATGGCTTCTAGAATAAGAATGTCCCCCTCAGGATCATAGTAGAATGGATTATATGCTGGACAATCCGGATCATCTGCTAGACCAAGGAAAGAGTCGGCTTCTTCGAGAAGCAAGAAATCACTATCCCCAAATGGAGTTAGGGTAGGAGAAGAAGTAGCAACAATTGGATCATAATACGGAGTGGAATTTCCACTCGCGATTATATCAGTAAAACCAAGAACTTCTTGAGAGTATTCCTCACAAGCCATATCAATGACGTCAATCTTGTTTGCCGTCATGTGAGTGTAATTGGCCGAGTATCTTGAAGTTTGATCCAAATTGTAAGTGATGGCTTCACTTCCTATTCTAAGAGTTAATTCACCCTTGTGCACATCAATCAAAGCACGACCGGTTTTTAAGAAGCACCTCCCGAGAATTAAAGGGACTCGGGGGTCTGGCTCAAAATCTACAACCACAAAGTCGGCTGGAAAGTGAAATACACCAATTTTAACGGAGATGTCTTTTGCAATTCCCATTGGTTTAGAAATTGATCGATCCGCAAGTTCGAGCGTCATGCAAGTTGGAGTAAGATCAGGAAGTGAAAGCTTTTCCCAGACTGAAAATGGCATTAGATTAATGCTAGCACCGAGATCGGCTAATGCTAAGCATTCATCCATCCCTGGAAATTCACAAGGAATCAGGAACTTGCCGGGGTCTCCAAGTTTTCTGGGTAACTTGTTCAAGATGACCGCCGAACAATGTTCATTCATCGAAGTTCGAGCTAGACAGGGTTCATTGGAAGTTCGAGCCACTTCAGTAAGTTTCTCTTTATTCCCAAGTAAGGTTCTTAGAGTCGAGGCGAATTTGGGCATCAAAACAAGAGCATCCGTAAAGCTAATCTCGAAACTCATCTCTTTGAAGATTTCATAGAATTTGTCGATTTGTTCATTAGCTTGATTACGGCTCTTTTCATTATCACGCCTCGAAGGATATGGAAGAGAAACTGAAGGTTTAGTGTTTGGCACGGGAGCAACAACAGGAGCAACAATGGGCTCAAGAACTGGAGTTGTGATTGGTTCAGTCCTACGGAGTTGGACGGGTGCAGTACTTTGTGAACTGGAAGGTGCACTTGTCCTTTTGTCACCTAGGGTATTGGTTTCACTACTGAAGAAGTAGGAATTTGGAGGTCTTGATATTGCAACACCGCTTCGGGTAGTGATACCTTTAAGTCTTCTCTAGGGTTAGTAACTGTTTTTGTTACCCGGGAGTGTCCCTGATCCTGAAGTAGAAGACGGTATTGGCAGTTTCAAACTTAGCACAACATATCAGTCAGATTTGCATTTGGATGTTCAATTGGTTTGGTTTCGATTTGGCTGCTATGATCTGTTTTTGGTGGTTATTTTGCAATGTTTCTCATGTTAGCATCATTAGCCTTGACGTTGTTGTCTATAATCGTTCTTGGTGACACTAGGGTGTCTGAGGAACGGGGGCTTGATCAAAGATGGAGACTGATTATCCTCTGGGTCTTGACTCATCAATACTACCCCCCCAGTTGATTCTGACTGAAATTGGACTGGTTAAATTTCCACAAAAAAACACCCCCCCCCCCCCCCCCTAAACCCCCCCCCCATAGATACTCTGTTTTGGTGAAAATTGCTCTCCTCGGTTTTGGGTTAAAGTTATTTCCCAACGATTGTAATTGTGAGCTTTATTAGCTTTGAGAGTTTGAACGGGTGTAAAACCTGAGGTTTAATTATGATTTGCAACCATTTGAGGTCGGAAATTGGAGACTTACTTGGTTGTAATTAGCTGCAGCGGCTTGTGACACATACTCAGAAATGTTTCCCGATAACGTTTGCCATTGGTGGCCGGTCAGTTTGAGAGAATGGGCACCACACAATGTAACACTACTTACGCTCAACTGCTTTGACAGGTGCAGGAGTGGAGATGGAGCAGAAAGGCTTGGTTCTTTACTTGTCTAAGAGCAATGCCCGGACAATATACTTAAGTTCAGCAACATCAGATGAACAGCTTGGGTGGATAGGTTTGTCTTTACCTTGGCAACAACTGCCTTAGCTAGTGTTTGACGAACTTTTGGACTTGCTCTCGATGATTTTTTAACATTGCGAGGGCATATTTGTCAAAAGTTTCACCTGTGCGGAGTTCATGAATCTTGATAATTATTGTTCCTTTGCTTTATAGAATGTATCAAGTTGACTGCAATTCGGAGTATCCATGGTGTGGACATGCCTAGTAGATCATAGTGAAACGATCCCACAGCCTCATAAAAACTGATTTCTTCGAAACTCTGCTGAAATCTGGTGATCTCATTGCGAAGATTCGTCGTTTTAGAAGGAGGGAAGAACTGATTGATGAATTTGGACACAAGATCGTCCCAAGTTTGAATAGATCGAGGGGGTTCTTTCTCTAGCCATATTCGGGCTGCTCCCTCGATAGAGAATGGAAAAAGCCTAGCTTAATCGTACAATCTGGAAACATTGGGGACCACTCATTGTGGAGGTGATCTTGTTGAAGTACGGATATGAGCTGCGGTTCTTCTTTGTCATGTGCCGAAGACTGTTTGTTCTGGGACAAGTTGTGATTAACCCATGTTCAGCTCGAAATTGTTGCCACAATTTCAGGGAATATAGGATTGCCGTCCTCGTACCCCTCGGTGGGTGCTTGGAGCAATTGAGCATAGTTCGAGTGTCTGCCATTGGGCTTACGGCTAGATCTTCATGAATTGGGTATTCTATACGAAGACTGGTTCGATACAACTGGTTGGTCTTCTGGTGGTGGAGGCCGTGCTCAAGGGACTGAGATCGAGTGCGGCATGCTCAATATGGAATAAAAAAGAAGTTACACTAAAATTTTATTTTTTTTTTTGATTTTTGGATTTATAATATATTCACAATCTATTTAAACGGACAAGAGATAGACAAACTTAAGCAATAACCGATCTACTTTACGGTAGTTCTCTGAATGAAAAAGCACAGGTGAGAGGAGGAGTAGGAATAGCGACGAAGCTTATTTACTCCTTTCGGGTTCGTAGTTCCCTAGGAACACCCTCTTTATACCACTTTATAGTTGTCAATCTGATGAGGTGAGCCGTATATAGTAAGTGACCCAGTAGGGCAAGTTTTAAATCTTTGGTTCGAGTTGGGAACCAACATGTTCACCGTAGTTACTATGATAATACCTCAATTGAAGAATATTATATTTTGTTATTTTTACCAATTTATGATTTTTATCTTCTTTATTATAGCTGTTATTTATATTTTTGGTTTTTCTTTCTGTTTTTAGTATTTAATAAAAATGATAATTACTTAATAAGAGAAAATTAAATTATTTTTGTACTTTTTATGTTTTTATAAAGAGAAATATATTCACAGATATAAACATAATTGTCAATACGTAGCGTATTTTTTGTAGCTCTCCCCGGCCAGCGGCGCCAAAAATTGGATCCGGTGAACTTTACTCATCTAAAAAGATATGATATATGATATAAATAAATTCAAGGATGAGAATCCGTGAGATCAAGAAAACCGGAAAGCAGTATAGAGTGTTCCCGGGTCGTTATGTCCCAACGAGGCTAGAGATGGAATATCGAGTCACGAATGATGATTGGAGTTTGAATATGACAGATGAGGTTATGATTTGGAAATAAACACTGATAGCAAAATTTATATAAAAATAAACAAGAACATAAGCTAGTACAAGAATAAAAGCTAGAATTGGAAAATACTTTGAACTTTTACACTAAAACACAAGTAAGCTCATATAAACTTGAAGACAAATTTAAATAAGCTAAACTGATCTAATAAGAAATACAAAAAGCCATTAAGCTAAACTAAGCAAGGAAAAACTCAGCATAGTACTAACAACAGTCACTATAGTTTTAACTAACAGTACTAACTTTGAGTTAGTACTGCTAGCTTTAAAAGTTAGTACCGCTAGCTTTAACAAAACACAATGAAACGAGAAATAAGCAAATAAAACAAAACAGATGTTTACCTAACCCTAATAAGCACTTCAGGAGTAAGAATAAGCAAAATAGTTAAACCAGAATGGCAATTGAGATAAAAAAGCCTACATAATCCCGTTTTATAGTCCTAAGTCCTCAAAAAGTGTATTTTAAAAAGTCGTTTTTAGCCAAAACGCAAAACACGAAAGTTGTTCACAACATGTTTTTAAGCAACTTTTAATAAAGACACCTTGCTAAAATAAGCACTTTATAAGCTCCAAAAAGCCAAATAAGCTGCTGATTGCAGAAAGTTGCTCAAACTTTTGGTTTTTGGTATTTTGGACACTACAAACTCAAAATAAGCTCAAATTCGAAAAGGAGAGATGTTTTGGAAAGCTTATATGTTGCTTAATCTGATTCCAAAAAGCTTTTTCAACCAAAACACAACTCTAACTTTAACTCTATTTGCATCAAAATGTCGTAACCACTCTATATTTTTCCTAAATAAGCCAAGATAAAATAAGCTAAAAATCACCATAAGCCAAACGAAAAGTGGGCTTTTGGAAATAAGCACACTAATGAGTCCTTTTAAGCCAACCTATTCACTTTTTTAAAATAAGCCACTGAATAAGCACAATAAGCACAATGGATACACTACTATTTTTTTGGATTTTATGATAATAAGCACTTTAGTACTAAAATAACGCTACTTGAAATAGCTAAATACTTTAAAACAAACCTCAAACATTTTTAGTTTCTCCCTCCAATGAGCTTATTGTTCAAAAAATTCTTACTCAAACCTAATCTAACTAACTAAAAGTGAGATCAAAAATTGGTGAACTACCGGTACTAACCTGGAGTTAGTACCGCTAGTTAAAAGTTAATACTGCTAGGATTTAAGTTAATACTGCTAGGCTTAAGTTAATACTGCTAGGCTTAAGTTATACTGCTAGGATTAAGTTAATACTTGCTTTCGGCTTAGTTAATACTGCTAGGCTTAAGTTAATACTGCTAGGCTTAAAAGTAGCAAAAAAATGAACTAGCAGTTCTGCAATAGATAAGTAAAGTAAGAAAAAGAGAGACTTACTACACCCTTGCTCAAAACAGGGTCAAACAATGAATCTACAAGCTCTAAGCTTTGTATATAAAGCAAGCTAGTGAGAGTCCATAAGCCCATCCAGAACTGGCTTATCATCCATAACATAAGCTGTGGTATATTTGAGAGTGATTTTTGTAATTTTCTCTTAATATTAATTTTTAAACTTACTTAATTTGAGCAGCTTATAAACAAGCTGTGTTGAGAGCTTTTTAACACAAAAACAAACACAATGAGAAACTTAACACTTGAAAATGTAAATTGACTTGAAAACTCAACTTGCATTAAACTTGAAAATGTTAAAAAGTGAAAGTAAAAGATGTAAAGACTTAAAAACTAAATATTTAAAAAACGACAGCTACTAAAAAATCTAAAAATAGATGGGTCAAGGCTTACTAAAAGCTCTTTTTTAGACAATAATCTTGGTACTTGCAAGCTTGTGCTTCTTTGGAGAGATAAAACCAAGTGTGCTAGTTGTGTGAGGTGAATCTAGAGCAAATCCCAGCCTTTGATTTCTTTTTAGCTTCTTTGGAGACAATCTCAGCCATCAAAGTGCTTTTGGGAATGGAGAGGGATTGCCAACATGGACTTTATAAAGCTGGGGGGGTAGTAGTAGGGTGTTGAGTGATTTTTGCAGAGAAGTATGGGAGCAAAACAGGGTGCTGGCTGGTTTTGGTATTGGCGGGAAAGCTTGGGGAAAGGGTTTATACAAGTTGGGTTGTGACAGAGAGAGGCTGAAGATCGATAAAGGATGTTTGGTTTGGTGTACAAGAAAGGCCCCTCCACATCACTCTTCTTTTTTTCATTCTTTATTTCCCCTTTTCTTTCTTTTATAAATGAAGTTCCCCAAATTGGCATAATCAGCCCCCGTGGTTTATATGATAATATAACTTAGGGGTTTGGCATTTTTGACCCCTCAAGTTATATTTTTCTTTGCTTTTTCTTCTCGGAGTAGACTTTACTTTGATTTGGCTTCGTCTCCACACACTTTTCCATCCCGTGTCCTGTTTTGTCTCTTTTTGATTGGTTTTTCGTCCTTTTGTGAGATATCCGTTTCCTGCACAATACAAATGCAAAACAAACATATATTTGGCAGTTTTTGTCTGTTTTTGGTCATTTAAGCTCGTTTTTAGAGGTAAAAGATATGTGTAATTAAGCACTTATCAATAGATTAATTTGCATATTTGTGTGTTGGTTTTGTGTGTTTGTTTTCTGCATTGTATATTTTGCATATTTGTGTGTTTGTGTATTATTCTGCAATTATTAATGTCTGACTTGTTATATTCGGAGTCGAATACTGAATACGGCATATTCAACTTCTTGGATACGGAGTATAAAATTTTTCAAAACCAATACAGTGTATTCGACTCCAAACATCAAACGGCGTATTCAATGTTAATGATACGACGTATTGTCTATTTTGAAAACTTTTCTTTCCTAGCCAATTTATTACAGGAAATGGACGACCTCGATATTAATATGGAGGAATATATTCAGCTTGAAGCTGAAAAAACAGGTAGGCACAGTCAGGACTTTAACTGGAAACTGTGTAACACCCCCATTTTTACATATAGCAGCAGAAGCTAATCTGGGGTATTACTTCATAGTACAACAGTCATAATCATAGAAAACTATTCAAAAGAGACGTTTTTGAAAATTTAGTTATCATTCATTTATTTATCAGAGTTTTACAAAAGAAGGTCCCAAAATCTAGAAACATAAAGTTTGAATGATAACAATTTAGCTATCTTCAAGTCCGTGCCACTCCGTGCCACTCCGTGCCTTAAGTATGCTCTATTACCGATAGTTTAACATGTTAAAAGAGTCAACAAGGTTGAGTGTAATTCATTGGTTTATGTTAAATTAAAACTATGTGATTCCTTGTTATTCCATAAGTGTTAATGATGCATTGAATTATAGAAATCAGTATTATTTGCATTGTTGGGTTATTATATATTGCGTCTAAGCTCATGGCACACAAACTGACTTGTGTATATATCAACAATGATATATATAATGATAATGGCCCTCGGTGTAGGCAATTGCCATATACCTATGAGATTCAAATATAGTGCGTTTGGTTACCTATCCGGCTAACACAAACGGGATTCGTCCATCCTGATAGGCCTATCCATAATATTCGCGTTCACTCGCAAGTGATTGATGGTCCATGGTAGTGAGGGTCTTTTGGCATAAAGTGACTTAGACATTAGTTGTAATAGTATATCAGGATAACATATAGTTTGAAAAACACTTGTATTCATAATTTATAGCATGTATCCTCCTCACGGGTTTATGAAAACACTAAAGAGATTTAAAAGTGAGGCTATGAACTCATCTTAACAGTACAGTGAAATCTGATTGATGACAAAAGTATATGAAATGAAAGTAACGGCTTCATCACACAACCTGGGTAATATGTCAAGTCTTAGTTTGATTGAATATGTTTTATGTCATAATGTAATATCATTTGATTGAACTTATTATGGAATTATTGCATCACTGTTCGGGCCATCATAATTCAGAGGTCATGTAGTAAACGTTTGAGGAGCTATGGCACTTTAAATCGTAAACCCAAAAAACTCATCAAAACGTATACCCAAATGAAACCCCTCACATGAAGCTCCCTACAAACGTGGTACGATAAAATGTTAAATTTTTCAAAAGCTAGTTGATGATAAGTTACGTTAAATATGTAACGTAATTGATTTATAATGCGACGATCGATGATTAATAACGACAAATGTGTCGGGTTTTAATAAAATCAAGTTTTATAATATTAATATATATTTTTATAATTTATATATAAAAATATAATATTTTATTAAGTTTGCAAAAATGGCAAAATATACCCTTGGATTATAAAGTTTTACAAGTTTAGTCCTTTATATATAAAGTATATACAATTTAAACCTTTAACTTTGAAACTTAGCAAAATAGGTCCTTGGTATGTGTTTAATTACACATACCTTTTACCTTTAAAAACGAGCTAAAATAACCAAAAACGGACTTAAAATACCAAAAATATGCTTGTTTTGCTAATTGTGTTGGGCAAGAACGGATATCTAAGAAAAGGACGAAAAACGAAGCCAAAACGACAAAACCGGACACAGAATGGAAAAGCGTGGAAAAGACAAAGTCAGGACAAAACCCAAGTCAACCAAAGTCAACCCCGACAAATCCAAAAATCAAAAAGTGAAGAAAAATAAGTTTAGGGGCCCAAATTGCCAAATCCCTAAACTTATTTAAAGAAGAAAAAGAAGAAAATCTCACAAGGGCCAAAACTGCCAAATGCCCAAAGAATTAACCACAAGGGCCAAGTCTATCAACTGTCCAAAGTTATAACTCATAAGGACCTTAGGTGCAATTCAAATATAACGTTTGGGGACTATTTCTGTCAAACACCCCAAACATTCATTAACCAAGGACGAAAATTGCAAGAAGAGGTATATCCTTGAGGGACCAATTGTGACAACACCCCAAACTTCACCCCTGTTTTGAAGTACTGTATATCTTCCCCATTAATTTCCCGCCAAAGCTCAATGCCCCACCTCTGGCATTTCCCCCATTCCCGTTTGCTGTCCACAACCCTCCAAAACCATCAAAATCACAAACCCCACCCCCCACATGGGTATGCCAAGTTGGCAATCCAAAAACCCACCAATTCGAATCAAGGGTGTTGATTAACTTGTGTGGGCAGCAAGAAAGACCAAGGGCTAGGATTGCTTTGTGTATATACTCTCATAACAAACACAAGTCTGTTTGTGTGTCTTCAAAGAAACACACCCAAGTGAAGACAACAAGAGAAGACCAAGACCCAAACCCTAGCTTATTTGCTATTTAAGCTTTTGTAAGCCAGTGTGGCAAATAGAAGAGTTAGTTTTTTTAAAAGTGTGTAATTTTAGTTCAGTTAAATTTTTAACTTAATGTACTTGTAATCTCTTCTTAATGAAATTCAATTTAGTTTTACATTTGTGTTCTAAGTTACTTATGTCTCTCTAAAAACCTAAATAAGCTCTTAATATAAGCTCTATATAATCTGTTTTCAACTTTGATACAAAAATTTAAGAAAAATTGAAAGAAGAAAAAAAAAGTTACTGTTTGATAAGCTGTGGATGAATGAGCAAACAAGGATGGCTCATTGGGTTTTAGTTAAGTTTTATAAGCTTGGGGTAGGTTTTTAGAGCTTATTTGGTTACACTACTTCCTAATTTTGTGCAGGATTAAGGTATGCTTTCTTTTTGAATTTTTGCTTAAAAATTACTGTAGCAAGCTTATTTTCAGCCTTTTTATGTCTTATTTTGCTTATTTGCTTTTGCTTTTGCTTTTTACTCTTTAGTGCTTAACTATGCTTGTTTGACACTGTTCTTTTAAAACTTATGCCTAAACCAATCTTTATAACTTTAAAATTCATTTTTTAAAATATTAAGGGGTGTTTGGGATAAGACCAAAATGGGTCAAAACAGGATTTGTATGGGTTGGAGTCATATGGTTAGCTTTAGCTTAAGTGTTTAAGCTCTTTTGAGTCTGTTTTTCAAAGATTTTAAGTTAAGAAAAGTGTTTTTCAAAGTTTTCATTAATGTCTTAGGTTTGTGGTTTACAATTCCCAATTTCTAAAAATATAAGACTATATAATCTTAAGTAGTATAACAATTAACCCCCAAAAAATTTTTTTAAAACCCTTTATATATCTCTTTACAAGTCATTTATATGTGTTAGAATCAAGTAGTAAAAACCTTAGGAGTCATTAGTGATGGTTAGCTATTCTCGTCTAAATTTTCTTAAGTTTTTCACATATGAAAACAATTTAAGGTTTTCATGAAGTATATCTCATAAGTTCTTTTGCAAGAATCAAGCAGCTTTAAATTATCCTTAGAGGTTTAAAATTTGAGCACAAGCTCACCTTAAGCCAAGCTTAATTTTTCTTAGCTTAATTTTTAATTTTGAGCTTATTTGACAGCTTATTTCAAGCTGTCAAATTAGCTCCCCTTTTTTTTAGATTATTGTACCCGGTGTACTAAGAGGTCGTTTTTAGGCATTTGTTCTAGCTTTTAGGGGGCTCAGCCTAGCTTTTGGCTCTTCTAAAAGGCCAATAAGCTCTTTGATAAGTCCCCTTTGTTTCAGACCTTGAGAAGCCCTTTTTGTTGCTTATTTTTAAGCCAAAATTGTGTCCCTAGGCTTAAAATTTACTCTAGCAGTACTAACTCTTAAGTTAGTACTGCTGAGGGTATTAAGCCAATTTTTGGCTTATTGAGCTTATTCCATTTGCTTATTTGTGCTCCTAGTAGTTCATTAGGATGGTGTGATAAGTTAGTTTGTTCATTTTTCTTAACTGTTCTTTGTTATGTTTTAACAGCCAAAGAGAAAATACTACATTTGCTTTTAAGCTTGTTTAAGCTTTCTGTCTAGTTTAGTTCTTTTTAGCTTATTTAATTGCTAGCTTTAGGTTCATACGTGCTTATTTAGGTTAGGATAGAAATCTTTTTCAGCTTATTTGATCATATGTTAGCTTATTAGTCCAAAAAAGGTCAAAAGATAAAGCCAATTTTTAGCTTAAGCCTAACTTTAAGCTAGTTGTTCAAAAAGCTCTTTTTCAGCTTATTTATAAGCTTTCTCAAAAAGTTCTAGTTATGAAAAATGTTAAGCTCAAGGAGCTTAACAAGTTTGCTTAAAAAGTTTTCATAAAAAAAAGAGAGGAGACAAGGGGAAACCCGGGTGAGCAAGACTCGAACCCGGGTCTCAACCCTCGTACACCCCTCTTTTAATAACAAGTCTTACCGCTGCGCCCTTGGGACTTCTACGTTAGAGTCCCAAGTGGTTTAGTATTTAAGGTGTTTTTTCCCCTTAAAGCTATAAGCTGTTTCCAGCTTATTTCGAGCTTATTTATAAGCTCAATTTTGGGTTTCTTATTTTTCGTAGGATAGTGTTAGTGCAAAGTAATTTTAGTAATTTTTTCAGAATTTTTAGAAATAGTTTAGTATTTTTTATAATTTAATTTCGTAAAAAGTTTTAAAAATTCATAAAAAATACAAAAATTATCAAAAAAATATTTTTCTTTTTTAGAAAATTTTCTTTAGTCATATACTACGTAGGAAAAATAGAAAAACTTTCGTAGGGTTAATTTTTCAATCTTTTGATTTTTAAAGAACGGGTCCCGGGTACGGATTTTGTCTTGACTCGTTTTTGGGTCAAACGACCTCCGTTTTCAGTCTAGTCTTTTTCATTCTTCGTTGCTTAGTCCCTAGAGTAGTTTAGAAGCAAAAAAAAAAAATAATTTTTTTTCCTCTTTGTAGGGTTAATTTTGAAGATTTTAGGTTTTTGACCCCTTGTTCGGGATTCGTGCTCTCGTTTTTTAGCTTAATTTCATAATTTTTAGGTTTTACTCAATCGTTTTTGTTTGTTATTGTTTAACTTAGCTTTCAACACTCTCAAATCATTTCTCTCATTCAAACTCCAATCTTCCGACTGTATCGATTCTCCAGTCCAGCCTCGTTGGGGATAAACGACCCGGGAACATTCTATACTACTTCTCGGTTTTATTGATTATTGTAGTTTTTTTGGATTATATATATTTTATATTTTATTATATTATATATATAGTTTAAAAATCTATCAATCATATTATATATTATAATTTGAAAGAAAAATTATTAATCAATTTTTGGCGCCGTTGCCGGGGAGGCTGTGATTCCGATTATCTCTACGTTTGGCATTTGTGTTTGAATCTGTGCATATTATCTAAAAAAAAACCAAAAAGTACAAAAATATTTTCATTTTCTTTTTAGTATAATTATCATTTAAAAAAAATCAAAAATATAAAAACATTGTCTTTAATTACAAATAAAATTCACAAATTGGTAAAATACCAAAATATAATATTCTCAACTGAGGTATTATCATAATAACTTCCGGTGAACTTTGTGGTTCCCAATTCGAACAAAAGAT
The DNA here is from genome assembly GCA_026074375.1 of Tanacetum coccineum. Taxonomy (NCBI): domain Eukaryota; kingdom Viridiplantae; phylum Streptophyta; class Magnoliopsida; order Asterales; family Asteraceae; genus Tanacetum; species Tanacetum coccineum. The sequence continues at coordinate 500 of BQNB010179639.1, read as the reverse complement.
TTAAAAACTTGCCTTTTGTGTCACTAGCGAGGTACGGTTCACCTTTAAAAAGATAAACAAACTCTAAGAGGGGTATAAGGCGGGTTGTTCCTAGGAACTACGACCCTAAAGGAAAAAGGTTTTTAATAGCTTCGCGCTTTCCTATTCCTCCGCTCCTTTGTGCGTTTTTCTTTTCGAAGAGTTACCGAGAAGCTTGTCGATTATTAGGCTTAAGTTGTCTTTTTCGTTGTCCGTTATTAAAATAAATTGTGAATTTACCTTTGATAAACCAAAAACCAAAAAAATTAGTGTAAATTTTTCTTTTTAGTGTATGCACACTCGTTCCCAAACTCGTAATCTTCATAATCAACAACAACAGGCTCCACCAGCTGTTGTTGAACCTTTCAATCTTGAAGAACCTTTTGAAAATCCACCACCTCCTCCCCCACCTCCAATGGATGATCAACGTACCATGGCTCAATTGCTCGAAGCACCCACCGAGGGTTACGAAGATGCAATTG
>BQNB010179638.1:0-12753 GCA_026074375.1 Tanacetum coccineum | reverse complement strand
TCATGTCAACGTCATGACATGCAAACATTCATACATCCTAACAAAGCAAAACAAATAACATTCATTGTCCAAAACAAATAACGAAATCTAGATAACTAAACTTCGCCAGCTATCTACGGTCCATCTAGCCACTTTTCCTAACTTTAATCCCATCTTGCTGAATACCTGAAAATGATGCTTATACGTCAACACAATGTTTGTTGAGAAACATAGGTTTTCAGACACACACATTCAATCCTTTTCCAAAATCATTAACCGAATTACTGTGATTATAAAACAATACTTTCACATGACAATTATGCTAACTAACATACAAGCTAACATGCAATTCAATCCAAATCTAATTAATCAAACTCCAAGCAGACGAACTCAATCGCTCTTGGATCAATCCAAATCCTTTTTTTCCTCTAGCTCAGGCCGGAGATACCCGCAAGTAACCCTCCTGACTAGGCAACATCTCAATATCACATCACATAACCAAATCTCTTTCCCTCTAGCTCAGGCCATGGATACCCACAAGTAATCCACCTGACTAGAAAACATCTCAATATCACATCACAAAACATGTAGCACATAACGCATATGAGTTACATAATAGTCCATGCATTTACACTAACACATAATCACAGCAATTTAAAACATATTTCAACAATTGCATCATTTCCATCCCAAGTTTAAAACAATGTAAAAAAGTGGGACTATGTAACTCACCTAAATGCTCAAAATGCAGCTTTCAATTCCTATCACGCAACTATACAAATAAATAAACACGGTTACACGTGACTAAGCTAAAAGCTCTATTCCATGTAACACACATATGATGGGTTTCTAAGGGTTTGATTAACCATCATGGGTCACCCCGACACTATGCCCAACCTTAACCACATCATTAACACATTACACTAGTTAACTACAATTTATTTAAACCTTACTTACTAACCTTTATAAATTATACCAAAAATCACCTAAGTTCATTTATGAGTTTACTAACTACCTTGTGATTCCCAAGTACTCATTACATGTGTAACTATCCCAAATAAAATCTAACTTCAAAACTGTCCCAATTCAGATCTGATTGCACACTAAAATGTATGGCCCTAACTACCATACTTAGACACAAAATCAGAAGATATCCTTCTAGAGTTTCTTTATATACATATTAAACTTAACCACTGTAGATTGGCTAACCTTAATTCCACTTTTATGTTAGAGTTTTATCTTCCTAAACATGACCTAATTCTGGCCCGTATTTACTGTTTTGACAACTTTTAGTATAATCAATATTTGAATGACTTCCCGAACTCAAAACGACTTGTGGCTAGATTTTTTGAAAAATAGATTTCTTGGGCTACTGTTTAGACACCAGAAAAACCCTAAAAATCATTACCATCATAGAGATATCATCTCATTAACACAGCTCTAATTCTGTAAAACTCTAAATCATAAACTAACGCGATCTAACCCTAACCATTTACACCAATATGATCCTAATTAAACCCTAATCGCTTTAGCATGATTAATATATCCTTAATTACAGAAGTTTTTAAAACCCTAAAGATCCACCATATTAATTGTTACATGATTTAAAGAAACTAAACAACTAGGGTTAGTGAACATACCTAAACCTTGATTCTTGAAACACTAAATCACCAACTTGATCTTGATAAAAAAAATCTTTTTTTTTCTTTCATGAGGGTTTCGGCTGATCACAAGGGAGAGAGGGGAGAAAAGTGATTTATGGTTTTATTGGTTTTGTATTTGTATCCTTAGAATCCTAATTATAGTCAAACTTTGTTTCCTTTTTTTATTTTCTATAAACCGGCCGAATAAAAACCTAAGTTAATTTGGGTAAACCTTTTTACATAAACGCAACTTACTAAACTTTCTAAAATTAACTTTTCATTTCACATTTCACTTTCTATATTTAGAAAGTTTAATTATAAATTAACTAACTATCTCATTACCTTAAGTCTACAAAAAAACCTAAGCTATTTTGGGCTAAACCTTTTTACATCACAAACCCTACCCTAACTAACATTCTAAAAAAAACTTTATATCACATTCCATTGCATATTTAGAAATCTACTATAAATAAACCCAATTTCACAATCCACTATCACTTATTTCCCAACATGATACGTTTCCCCATAAATTTCTTAACAAAAATCATCCAACTATTGACGTAGCATTGAAATGAAATACGCCATTCCTTTCCATTATCACTACACGTGAACAAATGGAATACTCATCACCAAACACAAACGAACTCATAAAATGATATCATACACCTATTCAAACCACTTAGCACACACATATAACACATAGCACACAAGAAATCACACAAAATAAACTCTTGATAGTCCATTTCCTAAGGTTATCGCCAACCTGATTAAATCAACGAATTCAATAAATAGGTTATGAGTCAAGACCCATTAGACCAATATATTTGGTCAAACAGATTAGACCTTAAATTTACCCAACACCCAATCACAAACATATAAAGGGAGCCAAATCATAATTCAATGTAAAGGAGCAAACATATAACATTTTTATTAAAAAAATTCTCATACAGGTACCCAAAATCAGCGTTTTCAATGTGATGAGCAGAGTTCAAAATAATTCAATGATACACTACAACAAAATGAAGATAAGCAACATCAATAAAGTGTTGATTATGCTTAAAGTGTTGCATATCATAATGCGACACTTTGCCAAGTGCTTAGGACTATGGCGTTATGCAACGTGCCTTAGGTATATGTCAACACTTAGTATTGATCATGCAACACCATTCAAACATTGTTGCTCATTTTAGAAAATTGTGAATACTTCATTGTGCAACACTTTTAAAATAATAAATGCAACACTTTTTTACCTCATCGGCAAACACATATACACACACTTTGCAGACCACTCAATGATTCAATAAACAACACTTTTTCACATTAATGTGCAACACTTAAGAGCATACGTGCAAACACCAACTTAAATTCAATAACACACTTTTCACATTCATGTGCAACACTAAATAGCAAAGAAAAGGACTGCGATCTTTTGAACCACAGCAAGCTTGCAAAAACACTATACTGTAATCAAGTTAAATGCTTTTTATAGAGTTTTCTCATGTTAGTACAACCAATTATTTAGGAATTGTAGATTTTTATTTCATGCAACACAAGAGTTTGAATATTTTAATACACACTTTTTTCAGCAAGTCTAATATATAAATTGGCATTTCCATTCCATAATAGAAATAATCAAATACATCAAAATATGATATTGTACTTTGACCAAGTTACTCAGATGTAAAATAGCTAACACACATAATCTGATAGAAAAGTTATCTAATCAAAATTCGAGAAATCTTATCATCTTCTTTGCAGCTCTCCACATGCAATAGATAAGTCTTCTTTACATATCTTTCTTTTTAAGCTTTTCTTCCTCTACTTGACTGATTATCTCCATAGCTAAAGCCAAGCTTATCTCTAAAGCTTTACGCATCTAAGTAAGGAACACTCGATGAATTAAGCATCATATAAAAATGTGTTTTTAAAAATATACACAAAATAAAATACCGTAAAAACTATGAACAGTGTTTATAAAAAACACAACTTAATCATCTCATTTTGAACCTTTAACAAAAATAAAGTTTCAAATAGTAATAATTTAATAGATTTTGAATATTAAATACAGTCACTTTTTGGTCTAGAAATTTATATTGTATTTATAAATTAGCATGTCATACATTTTACCTTTTAACATTACACTATTTTGACAATACAGAACTTTTTATCTGAACATAACCCAAATCAGCCCATTTATAAGTAAATGGGTTGAAAATGAAGCCTCTATAGTATCAAGCTACTTATTCATACTAATACCTCATCAAGAATTGCAAGAGATTTGTTTCTCTCATCTGACATAGTAACAAGCGGAGATGAAGCTCCTTCAACTCAGTCACTAAAATGGCCTTCTCTGCACAATACTTAATTCCACATGCTACAAATCTACAAAAATATCCCTCCCTCGTCCGCTAGTTGTATACCGATGTTTAAAAGAAAAAAAGTGTTTCCACCTCGGCTTAACTTAACCCAAAAACTCCCTCCCTCATCCCTCAAGTTATATGATACTCCCGGGCCCCACACTTAACCCAATAAAACACAAACAAAAAATAGAAACAAAAGTCTATGGCTTGGCTGGTAAATTTGGTAACATACCCTATAACTTGTAGTCTGGTATGGTCTCGTGTCATGTTATACGGTATTAACTCGCCTTATGGCTCAGGGTACTGAATGCTCTAACACAAGATAATCATAATCAAAACTTGACTAAATATTAGCTAATTCGAAAACAACCCACTTTACATTTACGCATACTAATAGACAAAATCACACGTTTATACATATTTACACAAACAAAAACCTTAGATCATGCATTGCCCATCTATGATCATATAACTATTATGTCGATCGATTTCAGGCGGAATATATATAGTTACAATATAACTAGGCTTCTTAAATATTCAAAAAGAATAACAATTTGAAAGTCACGCTACTTGATGAGATAACATAACAAAAAGACAACTCAAACATGATAATATACATAATATTGCGGCAGAAGTGTTCTAATTTGTTGCCTTGATAAGGGCTTTCGAGTCGCAGTCTTGGCTGCAAAATCAACTACGGATGAATAGCAAGGTGATGATAGAGTGGCCGCCGAGCAATTTACCAAGGTGTGATACTCGAGATGGAAGAAGAATGATAGATGAACAATGGTCTGGGAGATTAAACTTGTTTTTGACTTTGGGTGAGAAAGGGGGAAATCTAATTTTGGCGGAAATGACTTTTTGGAGGGGCGGGAACAATTTAACCTAAAATTTTAATTTCGGAGGGGTGAGAGACGGTTGAGTTTTTTTATTAAATTCATGTTGTTTTTTCTAAAAAGGTTTGCAACACTTAGAAAAAATGTTGCATTAGATTTATAAAATGCAACATTTTACCTTAAAATGTTGCTTAATGTTCAATGTTCTATAAAAAGCAACACATTTTAAAAGTGTTGCATTAGTCGCATTTTGTTGTAGTGAAAATAACTTAAGGCATGATAAAAATGGTGTTTGGATGGGTATATGTACAAAGTGATTACGTAACTTCAAAAACTCAGAAGTATCAATTTCTTAGTAGTTAACTAGGTACTTCTAAATTTATCAAAAATTATTATATTTAGTGAGAAACGGGAATTTTCATCAAAATCTTTAAAGCTAGCTTAGGAAATCAATTATATTGATCTTAACCGTATGTAAATGCAACACTTTCTAAAATGTTGTGCAACACTTTTTACAATGTTGCATGACTAAATAAGATTTGCAGCACTTTAAAGCAAAGTGTTGTACTTTTCTAGTAAGAAAATGCAACACTTTTTTAAAGTGTTGTATTTTACAATAAAAGATGCAACACTCGGAAAATTATGTTGCGTTAGATCCTTAAATGCAACATCTTTATATAGTAAAAGTTGCTGTTATTATATTTAAGTCTATAAGGCAACATTCTTCAAAAGTGTTGCTTCAAAAATGCTGCAATAGCTTCACTTTCTTGTAGTGTTAATACCTGTTGCTCCAAAAAGTCTAGGATTTATCCTTTTATTAAGTCAATTTTTAATAAAGGCCCGAATTGGTAGTTCCGTCCGAGAAGGTCTCCAATTAGGAAGCCCCAAGGCTTCGGCTTTGGGCACTAGATATCATGTTGTCTCTACCGACGCGTCCCGTGCCTTCTTCTCTTTGTAGTCCTATGCCTTCTCCTATTCGTCCCATGTCTTCTCCTCTCAAATGGCCGATGTTTTCTCCTCCTGAACGGCCAACGTTTTTTCATCCAAAGAACGCCGTTTTTTTCTCTGGCCCAAGGTGTACAATGATTTAATCAGAACAAAACTACATTATTTGATCTGCAAACAACACAAAGTAAAGATCAATTAGTTCTGAAAAATAAGATGTTTGGCGTTGTGTTTTGAAATGACACCTGATATTTCAAGTTTTCAAGTCACGTGTAATCAATTCTATCAAAAATATATTCTAAAACTGTCCAAACAGCTTCTAAAACTTTGGAAACATAAAACTTGCTTTCTATAAACGCAACTTAAATCATCTAACTTCTGCCATGTTATTGTAGAAGAGTAGATGAAATGTAGAAGAGTAGATGAAATTTTCTAATAGTTACGGGTCAACCTAATCTGACAGAACCAAAAAAAAGTTTTGTGATTGATTTACCTTTTGCAAATATAGATGCAACAAAGCCCAACCACTAATGCAATAACCTTTTTAAAGGGAAATTGTATAGGGACAAGTTTAAGGATTTCGTATTAAATGTACCATCTTTTCTACCATTTTGTGGTTCTAAAGTAAGCTTAACGGTATTGATTTGCATAATTCATATTCGTTTCAGTTCGGTTTAGGCTAAAAGAATTAACCTAAACAACCTAAAAAGAGATAAATGATGAACAATGTCGGTAACAGTGTTTGGCATTGTGATTTAAAAGTGATTTAAATTAATTACATGTGAGACGTGATACTAAGTTTACGAGTTTAATCATTATATTAACTTTTGAGAACCAGTTTGATCAATATAGTGTTAAGCTAAGAATTAAGTTAATAGACAATTTTGTATAGCTATTGATTAGTGATCACACAATTCATGTAAAGTTTATACATAATTTTGTGAAGATACAAACAACCTTGTAGTGTAATTTACGGTATTTTCGATCTAGAGAGAGAACACCTACTTAAGTTCCTGTTACTGAAAGTCACATGCCTGCTTGTTGTGTTATCTGTTCTCTTTAAGTGAACTTTTCCTCTCATAATTTTCTGCACAAAACACATGCATACACCAAAAAGACCAATTAAATCAATCTTGAAACCTAAAAATTACTGCAAATTTTATAAAAGACCGATGTGAGTGTGGATGGTGTGAATGAAGAAGTGGGATTTGGATATGGGTAATGTGGGATTTGTATGTAAATGGTGTGAATGAAGAAGTGAGATTTGGATATGGTAACATGGGATTTTGGAGTTGTTGATGAAGAAGAAGTGAGATTTTGAGGGGAAAAAGTTGTGTTGACTTTTATAATGTTGACTATTGAAAATCAGATATAGCATTATATAATAAGAAAATTAATTAAAAATGACAACACCGAATATATATGCCAGCGTGTCGGTAACAAATTACGTTATTGGTGATATCGAACAAAATTTGAAAGTTCGTGGGTGTAGAGAGTACAAAAAAAAGTAAGTTGGTCATTACGGTACAAATGAGAAAGTAGGTTGGTAATAAATGATCTTTACCCTAAGTTTTACTACCAAAAGTTACGCTATATTTATATAAAATTGATGAGAGATATTACCAATAGTTTCATGTCATATCATTGTGCGGATTTGTTTTTGTAAAACTTACGTGAAAATAATAATATACTTAAGATTTTTTTTACTTGGTTGGTCGAAGAAAAATGTTACATTTAGTTTTTACAAATATTGCAATTTAAACACATAGTTGGTTGTAGTTCTCAACATCAAAACACAACATAAGTAGATAAAACGTGACATGATGCAGAGCAAGCTGGAATCCTACCAACCAACACACAACATTGAATTATTTAAATTTTATTATGGTCCTCCTATTATTCTAAGGTGTTTTTTGACTTTGAATTTGATCATATTATTAAATTAAATCATTTAGATCTTGTTCATTATTCAATTGTATTATTCTCATTGTGGAAAAAAAAGGCTTATAAAGCCGATTAATTGCCGTTAAACGCTATTGGGCCATCAACTTTTTCGATTTACGTAAATCAGTCGAACAAATCGGTCAACAAGGGTAAATGGAGATTAATGGTGGTCAAATTTGTCGGAAACTTGCAAATCTTGCCGGAAATACCCAAAACTCACTGTGTGGTAAACTAGAAAGGGGGTTGAATAGTTTACCACTTTTTGGTTTAAGGTTTTAAAGTGTTTATAAAAATTCTAGATTCGACTTTATGGGAATTCAACACTTACACAATATGAACAATATACTTATCTAAACAATCAATAGGATAGTATGAAAAATAAATAATGTAAGACAAGAGATAAGAGTAAGAATAATCAAACCACAACGCGAGGATTTATAGTGGTTCGGTAACGAAGCACCTCTTCGCCCTACTCCACTCCTCGAGCACCTAACTCGAGAGTTTTCTTCACTATGTCAACAAGCTCCCTTATGGCGGAGAAAACCTTACACAACTTTCGCTTATCTTGATTTCCGACACTAAGCTAGATGTCGAGTTCTAATCTTAGCTAGAACCAATCTACCACAACTTCACAACTTCACTACATAACTTGACTTCACGACTTGATCACGACTACACAACTTCTTCACACCTTAGTTTTCTTCACACCACTACTTCACCAAGCCACTACTATAATCACACCTAACTAACACTACTAGGAAAGATCACCAAGATCTAACTATACTTACAACAATCACCAAGATCTAACAACTACACAACTTTACAAGATTTACAAATGATTTACAAGTTATGATATGGATGCAATAAGATTGCAACAACACACAAAGGTGTAATACTTCTTCACTTGATGATGGAAGTATTCTTCTCTTGCACTTGAGGAATTGAGCTTGGATCACTTGGAAACAAAGCTTTATGATTAGATGATCAAAGGATTTTAATGAGATGTGTGGGCTGTTTTAGAACAGAAAGAATGAGTGCAAAAGGTGAGAAAATAGTGGGGAAAAGTCCAGTATTTATAGGACAAACTGGAGGAGCGTCTACCTATGGGCGGTCCCCTTAAATAGGTGGGCGGTCCCCTTAATATAATTAAGGCCGCCTATTTGATATTTAAGGGGGCCGCCCATTTTCAGACGCTCCCCCCTTTTTATCCATTCAGTGGGAAGGTGTTTCTTGGACTTTTTTTTAGCCGTTTTAGGTTCGAAAATTTGAAATTCAAAATATTTATTCTGAATAAAACATTTCTTCTAAATGTAGAAAATGCTTTGTGATGTTTATAAAAATGTTTACAATATTTTATAAAAGTTTGAGGTTGAATAAAAATTTCCTTTGGGATCATAAATGCTTAAGCATATTTATTCATACCTTTAAGTATGTAAATGTTGAAATGAGAATTTACTCCTAATTATGTTTACATTTAATTTTTACGTTGAACGTTTTTTATAATTTTGGAGTATCAAAACGTAAAGATGTGAAAGATATTAATAATGTTTTTAGGCATTATATTTCTATCAACATAATCTATGATCTTTTACGATTTTTAAGTTTGATATATGAAGTTTTTGAATTTATGTTGGTTTTGTTGTGTTGATTCAGGTTCACAAAACCCAATGCCACATGGGTTCGGGTTACTACTTGATCCCCTGATACCCGTCCCAGCAGAACAAATCAAGAAGAGTATCTTGGCAGACTTGTCTAGAGAGCAGCAAAGATTTAGTAAGGCGGCGCGAGCGTCGATTATTATCATCTAAACTTTATCAATTCTCAGTTCTCACCATTCATTTATCACCATTCTCCATTTGTCATCTTACATTATCTTTCTCTTATTCTAGACCACTGAATTTTGGCGTGAAGTTGATATCCTCTTAAATCTCCATCATCCTAATGTAATGGCATTTTAATGGCCGTAAGAACAAGATGGGCCTGATGTACATTTCACGTAATGTCACAACTTCATGTTTGAATGGCTCACTAAAAGCAGTGTCTACTAGGGACAAAGATCTAATAGTTTTCATATTCCACTCATTCAACCGACTTATTTTTCTAAATACCAATACAAAATAATAATTAATCCTTTAGTTTTGTAATTGTTAATATAATTATTTAATATCAGCTATTGGCATAAAAACATAAAAAAGGTAGAGTAGCCATTTTCTTGGAAATCGTAGAGGAGTGTGAATACGTTTCTCATTTTAAAAAAAAAAAACTTAAAACGTTTGTAACATATTATCGATCAAGTTGAATGCAATATGATGAGTAATGAATAATACATCAATATCCACTAGAACTTGGCATAGCAAGATATAAACACAATCACTAATGTTAAATTCTATCCATAACTACAATCATCACCAAATCAATATAACAACAATCAAGCACAACATATAGATCTAATGCAAATATAAAGTAAGGCGAAAAAGGTAAATAAAGATGTAAAGAAAAAGTATCAAGAAAGTGCAAACAAGATGTGAAGAGATTTATAGCTGGTTCGGGGGTCACGGGGAAGCACCGAGGCTGGTCACCGCCTGAGGAGGAAGGCTTGGGTTGGGGGGGTGGGGGGGGGCGAGGGGGGGGGGTGGGGGAGTGGGGGTGAGGGGAGGGGGGGGTGGGACGGGAGGATATCAGCTCCTAGCTGCTCTCAGAAACGTAACGCAACTAAACGTGATGGCACAATGTCATCAGGCTGTAAGTCAAAACCTAGTCGCTTGTCACCATCTAGGGCATGTCATACCGCACCTAAAGGACAGTACACTAGACGTACTGGATGTACTCGCTGCTACGGTAGTTGCTATATGCAATTAGTCGGAGCTAGATGGTGCGAAATAGCGGATGACTCTCTAAAGACCGACTGTGAACAACTATTTCTAACGGACTCACAACTCTTTATATGTAACGCACTACTTCCATAACGATTCACAACTTTAAAAAAGAGGGCTTCCTTCTCACAACTTCTCTTCACTCCAAAACTTCCACTCAACTTCACGACTTCTCTACCCTTCATAACTTTTCTATACTTCACAACTTCATTTCACTTCAACTAGACATACTTCCTATGATCACCACGATCTTACAACTATACACACCATGATCACCATGATCTAACTATTACACAAGTTTAGAATACATGGATTCGATTTATACATTGTGAATGTAAAACATGTCACGAATGCACTAACTACATAACTTCGTATCTTGATGAAAACGAGAGTTCTTTTCTTGCACTTGGAGGAATAAGCTTGAATCACTTGGAAACAAATGCTTATGATTACACGATCAAAGGTTTTTAGAATATGTGTGAGATGTATAAACTGATTTGGGACAGAAAGAAAAAGGTGCAAAAGGTTAAAAAATCAGTGAGGAATAGTCCAGTATTTATAGGCAAACTGAGTTGCTTTTTTGTCTGGGAAGTCCCCTTAATTAGGGTGTCTGTCCTCTTAATAAATAAGGAGAACGCCCTTATAATTAAGGAGGTTGCCCAGCCTAGACGCTCCATTTTTTGTCTTTTCTGGAGGAGGTGTTTTCTGGAACATTTCTATCCGTTTTTAGGTAGAAATTTTGAATTCAAAATATTTATTTTGAATAAAACATTTCTTTTAAATCTAAAAATGTTTTGTAAAAGTTATAAAAATGTTTGTGACTTTTTTATAAAAAATATGAGGTTAAATAAAAATTCCTTTGATCAATAAATAAATTAAGCATTTATTTATTCATACCTTAAGTGATTTACGTCGGGTGCTGTAACACCTCAGAAAAATTTAGAGCTCTTTATCACTTTACACAAGAGCACGTGTCACAAGCAATTGCCAAAATTTTCGTTACTTTCCAATAAAAAGTTATCTTTCGAGCGACATGCAATATTTTACGCTATTGAGAATTATAATAGCACGTAAAAATCGTCATATTGTTTACGAATCAAAAAGGGGTACTTTAGAAAACGCGTAGCAATAAAAATCATATTTTCACGCGTTGCGAAACAAAGTCGCACGACTATATTATTTTGTGAACCCATTCATACTTCAATAAATAAAATTATGAATGGACCAATATTTAGATATTACTAAATAAACAATTTAACTTGACGTTTCATTTTCTCAAAATTCTGCTATACAAAATGCTATCTAAGTCAATCAGTAGAAAGAAATTCAAAATAAGCAAACTAACACCATCATTGCATTCCTTACAACCAATGTCCTACACCTTTCGAGATCATTCACAGGCTACGTCTTGTTTCATATTTCAATTCAATAATAGCATCTATTCCCTAAATAGTATTAGAAAAGAAACAATTATAACAAATAGTATCATACATCAATAGTATATGTAAATAATGTCATTCACATGCAAAGCTTCAGGAACCGAGTGAATATTTCAAGTATAAATAAGGCCATGCATGCACACTCTTAACATAACTAAATTTTAAAAGTAAGACGTAAACAATAAGGTCTGAGTTCGAGTTCCGTTGGATTCAAGAGCTAGGAGGCGTTGGATGTAAAGAGTAGAAACAAGAAGGGTTCGAGCCCTTTTGACACCGTCACCTCTTCCCATCGTCTAGCAAACGTTTGGACACTTGTAAGTCATTCTCGTAGCATAACATTCATTGTGCCATGTCATTCACACTTGTAAGTCTTACTCGCAACCAAAGACCAAAACGCGTCCGGCTTGGCAAGCTAGCCAAAAAGCCTTGGCATAGCATACTAGTGCACGGCATATAGCCATGCGTGGTTAGCATGTACGCATGCATGCGAAGGCCGAGTCACATCACGCATAAAATAAGAACATATAATAAAACTTTCAAACAACGCATCACGTGTATAAACAAGTAACGAACCAAGAAGTATTGTAAAAACCTTAAGCATGTCGTGATCAAATACGTTAGATCGTTAGAGGGTAATAAACCCTAGGGTTACGCATGAAATAATGATTGAAACCCTTATATTGTGACCTCGACGTATACTAAGGGCGTGACCAAGTAACCCAAAACGAACTACA
>BQNB010179637.1:0-12753 GCA_026074375.1 Tanacetum coccineum | reverse complement strand
AAGGAAACTTAGTAGCTGAGTTCAATGTGGAAAGCTGAACATTTAAATGACTGAAGCACATGTATTTACATATAATCCCAAGGATGTGCTTGAAACCTGCTGAAAAAAAGGATGAAGTCTTTACTTCTCAATGGTTAATTTCTTTGAAAGAGTCTTAGCAGAAGCATTAATAAAGAGAAACCACTTATGTAAATGTTGAGGTTTTTCTGCTTCACGGAGCATGAACTTTGGCTCTTATAACATTTATGAATTGGATATGGATACATGGCTTGTATAATGTCAGGAGTTTCTTATGTGTTTGAAAACTTGTGTGTATTTTATCTTCAAGTATTCAAATGGGTTGAAGGGTTTAATTCTTAGAACACCTTGATTCTTGAATATTTGAATATGTAATTTACTAAAATGGAAATTCAATCCTCGGGACATTTTCATTCATGCACTTGTTTTGTTTAATGTTTAATTTTTCATGCAAAAGAATTGTACTAAATTTGGGAGGATTGTTGGAAATTTAGTGTAATTGTGAGAATTGGATCATACTTAGAAATGGGTTTGGAGGTACGGAGTGTACACCCATCAAGTCACTAATTTTCCCTGACTCTTTTAGTGGTTTGATAAAATGGGTGGTTATTTGCCTATTTAAGTGGCAGATTTGACTGCATTAATTGACCATATTTAATTTGGTCATGAAATCACTAATTTCTAAATTATGGATGATAATTATGGAAGAGATTAATTGGCCATTAATCTCTCATTAATTCAATTATTAGGTTTTGAGTAAATCCCTATAAATAGGATCACAATTGCATGAAAAAATAAGACAGAAAACAAGAACACATAGAAACGCAGGGTTCTTGATATGTGCCTAGAACAAGAACAAACACTTGGTTTTATCCCAAGGCAGTATTCGTGTAACCCAGGCATAGGGTCGAATAATCTTCTTTGGAAAGTGATAACACGACTTCAAGTGATATCCAATAACCATCTTTGGTAATTAGCTAGGTTATTGATTATCTTCACCCTGATCTGTGATCTACCACAACCAACATATTTGAGGTTTTTTTGTTGTACCGAAGATGAAAAATAAAGGTATCTCTTCCATCTATTAAAGGTTTGTGATTGTTCTTTAGCTTTTTCTGCTTTTAGGGACTCTTGCTACCTTTTTGTAGTGAAGATCTCTTTAAATTTTAGAAAATACGCCTAAGTAATTGTTTATATGTAATTTTACTATTTTAGAGATTTTGGTGTATACTTATTGACTTTTTAACATTTTTGTTTGATAATTTTTAACACAATTTATATGTAAATGACTAAATGGTTGGTGAGTATACATTATTTTGAAGATATATGTCCTTGATTGCTATTAAGATAGATTCAGGCGCCTTTGTAATATACTAGTAATGTATATGTAAATGCTTGGGTTTCTTAAGACTTTTTTATTAGGAGCGTTTTTCAAATACTTCAATGATAAAAATAAACTCATTGCAACAACTTTCAGTTTAATGTATGACAGATTTGGTTGCCTGCCACTTTTTGTACATGTCTTCAACTTTCCTATGTCATCCGAACTGTGATCCCTTTAGTTTAATTCATAAAGTATGATAAAATAATTCTTTTTCAATTATATATTGTACACATTTTATAACTATAAACTCAAGTATTTGTCACCTGAACACCTTACTTCCCACTCCCTCATTGCCTTTATTAGCTCATTTAATTCATCCCCATCTACTCCTCTTCTCTCCCTCTAAACTCACACCAGAGATCAGATCTGGGTTAAATCTCGCACGTTTTTCAGGTCTTAACATCCATAACTATATATCAGTGAGTTTGGTTCATATGTTTATTTTTATTTATGTTCTTTGTTTATGATTTTTTTTTGTTCTAGGTTGTTGTCTTCAAGGAAGAGGTGATGGTGGATATGAAGATGAATAATTATTTTGTGGTAATTTTCTTCACATGCATTGTTTAATCTCTTTTCCAGATTTGTTTTTTAGTTGTTAATGCGATTTTATTTCCCATATTTATTTTTAACATCTATGATGCTCTTCATTCTTGCTTCAAGGTTAGTTGATTAAGAAGTTATAGAATTATAAGTAACTTTTTTTTTTCTTTCTTCATGTTTTCATATATTGTTTATAATTATATAGATTTTTCTATAAAATGTTTCTATGATAAAAATGGAGCGTGTTAAGTAAATCACATAAAGTGATATATAGAAATCTTGAAGAAAAAAAACACTCCATGTCTGTGTCTAATAGAAGAAAAAAAAATTGTGTACCCTAATTCTTTTTACGATATGAAACTTGATAAAATCCGTCACCGATTTTATTTTTTGAAGCTATACACAACATCATATGAGCAGATTTCAAGAGTTACCAACAAAAACAAATGTCAATTGACATGATTTTTGTTATGTTAGTCTAAAACGTGTGTAAGAGTTTTCAGTTGAGATTTGTTCATAACAAGTTTTTTTTACCCGCGCGTTGTGGCGGGACATGACCAAAAACGTATAATACATATGCAAAAGAAATCTATTATCTAAATCAGTTTATATTGTGATTAGCATTACTTTGCTTATAAAGTTCTCAGATCTCGTAGTTTCAAAATTATTGTATAATACAATTTGGTTATGACCAATTTTTATAACATGCAAAATAGGATAAATCAAAATTCTTGTTTTTTGATCAATACATTAGAAACTATTCCACAAAAATAAAATAACCATAATAGTATATGAAAAGGAAACCATATGTTTGTTACATATTTGAGGTTAGGATTTCTTTTTCTACCTTTAATACATTATTTCATGTTTAGAAGTACTTTTCTAATTTGTCACACTATTTTTAATTGGTCAAACACTATTGAGTATTGACTAAAAGTTAACATCTCATGCCCTATTCCCTAACCACTATCAATAATCATATACTCATGTGCCCATTTCAAAAAGTGTCAAAAATAGTTTTTAGTTAACAACTTGTTAAGAGATTTTTATTGTCCTTCGTATTTAAATTTTGTCACCTATTATCAATCTTCCATTCATAAACATATAAATATGCATAGATCTCAAAAACTCAATTTGTTGTTTGATCGCATAAAATAAAGCCTTCAATGTATACTAAAATTAATATATATTAAACAATTTTGCAAGTAGATAACTCAACCATGCTCCATACCTTGTCACCTTAGTGACCTACTCCTTTTCATCATACATGCCATCCTCTTGTCTTGTCTATGTCCTTCAAATCAAGTACTTCTACTTTATCTTTTCCTTTTTATTTACAATAAGATACACTGTATAATATAGCTGTACTATTAGTGATCAATAGATTATTTGAGTATAGTAGCTTACCAAATAAATGGTTGCTTGCATTGACCAATTGACAAAAATCATTTCATATATATCATCATCATCATAATTCTTGACACAAACATACTTATAGAGTTATAGTTACCAAAAGTAATGTGCAATTTCTAATTTTTTTATTATATTTACCTATTTTACATTTACCAAATTTTTTTCTAAATTTTTATCTTCAACTACGTAGTTCTTCAAAAAACATTTTGCTTAACACCAATAGAAATAGATGTTTCGTAATATAGAAGAAAAACTACAATATAGCATGATGACAAAACCTTTATTTTTGGATTCAATGGTTGAATTGAATGTGCATTTATGAACACAAGAAGAAAAAAGTGTTGTTAAGTGTGATGTTGACCTGAATGAAGAAAAAGATGTGAAAGATGTCTCTAAAAGATCTTGGTTTGAAAAAAAAGATTTGATGAATGCCCTAAAAAAAGAAAGTATACTTGAATAATATCCTTTAGAAAGGAAAGTACAATGAGTAGTACTTTGTATTTGACTTATTTGAGGTGAGTATGAATGCATATTTAGTTGGAAAACAATAAAAAGAAAAGTTGGGAAACTTCTATAAATCATTTGATATGGTAAGGCTTGACTAAACACAAATGAATGACATAAGCTACGATAACAAGTGCGACACTTATAATGAAAGGAACGAAATGAATTAGAAGGACAAAATTTGAAAATTCAGTGATTAAATACTCTTTAAAAATCGTCTAACTTTTTCGAATCCCGCCGCAACGCGCAGGCACCGACCCTTTGTATCGTAGTATTAGTCAATGTTGTAAAATAGCGTTGGTAAGTAGTAGTCAGCAATGGAGGGTTCTATATTTGTTTAGTTTAGAGTGGTGGTGAAGTGATTGATTTGTACATGAATAAGTTTATATAAATGAATTAGTCAGATTAGAATCGATGGAGTACATAAAACTTTTTATGATATAGGCTTTAACTATGCTCTACTAATAAAAGGATTGAAAAGCCCATACAAAAAAGTACATGTTTGGTTGTTGACTTATATAGAGATTATAATTTTTTTATACTAAAGGTACTACTCTTTCTTAGTTGGTTTTTTTAAATGTTTTTAGGGTTTTAAGGTTTTTAAATTGTTAAAATTTATGAAATTAATCGATCCTCAGTTTTAGAATTATAAGGATTATAATTTTTGTTATAGTTTTCTTGTTTTAGGGCTGTTTCTATATAAGATTCTTGGTAGATTAACTAGCTTTACTTGTTAGTCATCTTTTATCACTGTCATAAACTCATAATATGTATTTTTTTTTACTGTTTTTAGATGTCGAACTCGACTTCAAACTCAGTGGAAACAATGGTAGAAGTTGAAAGTAAGAACACAACCAAAAGAAATAATATACTTGTGGTGATCTACGTGCAACGGTTGCACACCTATCAAGTGATCTACATTGCAGCTCCACCTCCCGGTATGTAATTCAAACCTAGATAGTCATAGATACATTACAATCATAATCATCAAAACGCATAATAACATGCATTAAAGATGGATATTTAGAAAACTAACCGTTTCCAGGTCCCGCATACATAAAAAAACCTGCGGGTTTTTAATCTCTCTACAATGACATCTCAAACATGTTTCCACAACCTTCCCTGCTATGCACAGTTAATGTTCAATTATCTTAACTATTGATTAAGTAAACCATATATAGGGACTGTATCAATAAATAAAAAAACTCACATCTAACCGGAGTTTTTTTTCAAGATATTTTGCGAGTCTAGATTTTTCTTGGCATTGATCTTGCCTTAAGCTCTTATCGGGTGAGATAACATAGTAAGCATTGAACGGATTTACGATAGCATAGGCTGCGGAATCTCTCTCAGTTTTTCTTCCAGTCTTGTCACAAATATAGTAAATATAAAAAATTCTTGAAACTGATGGCATTCTGCGATATTCACGATGCCTCCATCCGTTCAATAAAACAACCAATTTTAGAACTTTCCTTTATTATAAATAGCTTTTCAAATTTATATTTCTAGATTGGATATATTACTTGTATATTCTTGTCGAGCACCAAGATGACATGTTCTCTCTTTGACGTGCCTTCACTTATACCATCATATGAACTTAAAACTGTATATGTAGTTGCCGCCAGACTTTTATCGCTTACACCAATACCAACGAATCCACTAAAATAATATATGTGTGGATTCATTAGGCTGCCTACTGGTTCCTAACATAACATGTTTGTGACGTCCAAACCAGCTTTCCATATGCCTGAACAAAGAAGAAACCCATAAATATCACATTAAACGTATATAATAGATTATAGGACAACAACACTAGACTCACCTCAAGAATGTGCCAGTTCTCACGTCAAGCGTATTCAAGTCTGACTTGGCAGAATATGGTAATCTTTTATAATTATTTTAAATCCAGGAGCTATAGTGTCGACAATTGTATTGGTGCCCCAAGGGCCTTCCCACGGTTCGTCGCTTTCTACAATTATCAACCACAAACATACTAAGAGACATCTCTTTTAATTCTTAAACAAGTCACATGACATGAGAGGGAATACCTAGTGCTGAACCCACAGAAAAAAGATCAACCAATGGTTGACGTTTCGATTTAAACTGTGCGATCACCATGAGGGCAACAACCTCCATTTTTTTCTCTTCATTCGAACTATTGACTTTCGCCGTGTTCTAACAGAAACACGAATCATTTTGATTTAAACCGAGCTATCATCATGAGGGCAACACAATCAGATGGTAACAAAGATTTCAGCATCATTTTCAACAAATATTTGTACTTGTTCCCAATAATATTTATGACCAGTATTGTATGCGGTTGAAGGTCTTTAATTTTTTTATTACAAACTCAGTAAGATTCCGCGCGAGGTGTCAGCCTACATGATGGAGATTAGAAAATGGTTCGATTAGAGTTATGTTGTTTAGATCCATGAATACGAATTTTACACTCCGAAACCCAAAAAGATATTGTTATTGCAAATATCTTTATGCTATTCATATAAATTATCATATGCGGTGTAGGACCTTAAATAATTAGCCAGTCAACGAAAGTTGCATTGAAATTCAAAAGCTTAAAATAATTTATAGTGGCCAATATAAAACATATATGACTTGAGGCATTTGAATAGGACACATGAATCTGAGATATGGTATGGATAAATAAATTATTTCCAAAACTCTGTCCACCTTTTGAAACAGTTCTGGAACCTCACTCGATAATACTAATGTGAGTTTCATGCTAGAAACAAGCTTCACGGTGGGAATAGAAAAGAGATCAACACGGTTTACTTAGAAAAACAAAAAAGGAAAAATATTAATGACTAATAATTATACCACTACTAATAGTATACAGAGTAGTCATCCTCAAAAGGATAACATTAATACCTTCTATCCTTGCTCATCTTATACGCCAACCAACTTATCATGTAAACGATATGGGCTACATGAGTTCCACAGGAAGACTTGATTTGACTCGTCTTAATAAAATCAAAGAAAGTAACAAAACTAGAGAACTCTGTTTGAGATTGTGATGGGGAAGGAAGCTCAAACTAAATACCAAATTAATGCAATCCGAGAAAATAGCTTGTTCTTTCATGGTTCCACCTTTAACTATGTGGTCTTTCCCAACCATATAAAGGTAGATATTATTTACATGTAATAGCAAAAAATAAACTGTTTGATATGGTTACCTATTGTGGTCAGTACACTTAGCAAAGAAAACATACAAATATGTTCCCAATCTTTACAGCCCTTTGAGTTGATCAAATATTCTCGTAGTATCTTTTCAGTGGACACAAGATCATCTTCTGTAGATTGTGTATTAAGAGAATCGAAACCTCTTTTCTTGATCATTTTTTGTGACTCTTTGCCGATTTCAATATGTAGCAATAACTTGCACTTTCTACAACTATAGTGATTGTCTTGAAATCTCGCTTCTTTAAGGTCCTTTTTAGCTTTATCTATTGCATGTGACTTCCGATTGATTTTGCCTGAAAAAGATATAGATGATGGGTTGTGCGGGGTTATGTTATAACTCTAACAGGTGACAAAAAGATAGCTTGAGTGGAAATGGGTAGATCAGTGAATAGATATATTCATATTTGACAACTATCTACAAATAAATTGAATAGATAAAATTTAGAAAAAAAAAGATTTCAGGTCAAGCTAACTTGACACGCTCGTCTTGACCGGCACAAAATTGCTAATTGAACGGTTACCCAGCCCGCCAGACTATACCAATTTTTCACCTCTATAGAACTTAGACTAGAAAAGTAAGGCTTACTCAGTGTAGCTTGAAAACGCCCTGCAAAGTATGAGAAACCTCGCTGTAGAGAAAGGTTTTTTCGTGTTTCAAAACTTCTAAAGTTTGATTTCATTCCTCATCAACTCCGAAATTGTTGCTTATAAACAAACCACAATTTTTTTGAAGTTCAGGTTTTTAATTTATATATTTTCGTAAAACGTGTACAATATTACATCAAGAGCTTACCTGGTGCATGCCCATTAGGCTATATATAAATTCCTTTTTGGGAGGTAATATGAAATCTTTAGAAGTAACCATGCGCGGGTAGCCACAATAGGATTCATAAGAAATGAATGCACTCTTTCTCCACTTTAATTGTTTGGTGGCAGCACAAAACTCTCCTGCTTAAGACGATAACAAACTATCTAACCTTCTCTCGCATTCTTAAAGGTTTAATAGAAAGCATATGTGATTTGTTTCAAAATGAGCTAATCGAGCCATTCTATGCTCTGTCCTATAAAGGTAAATGAACCACTCCCGTCAAGATAAACAAGTTTAACGAGTGTGTTAGAGTTATGTGTAACCAGGTTAGGGTTGACACAAAAGACCCTATTAGTTAAACATAATGTCTTTTTCACATGAATACCTTTTTGTTGATATAGGAAAACATCTTCTCAAGCTTTTTGTTGCTCTTCACCTCTTCCATCGCAACCCAATAATTCTTTACAAAACATTGGTCAATCATGGCACTTTGGAATTGATTGTGGATCAATTCACTCTCGAGATGGTTGTGGTGACTTTTAAACTGCCATCGGATTCCCACCATACTATCACTCTTCTTAATAAAATTTAGTATCTTCTCCAAGAGTTGGTGAGTATCTTCATTATTGTCCTGTAACAAAAAAATAGTTATAAGAAGATTGTTAAAACATGCCAAAAAGGAAAAAAAATAGACCCAACAAGAATAATCATCGTTATTACGACGTCAAAGATGAAGAGAAGAATTTTGTAGTATAATCTAAATACGTCTATCCTTATAAATGAAATCATTGTTACTCCAAAATGTCAAAGCTTCATTTATATCTTGGATAAACGCATGTTTGCACCCAAAAAATAAATAACTATGTGCCGCATGAGTGGGGACTAATAAAATTACATATTTACATAAACGTAATATACGACTTCACGAATTTTCAAAGAATTAGCACCTGTAGATGCTTCATGCTCCTCGTAACGACATAGTGCACGTAAACACAATGCTTGTCCTCACATAAAATATGATGGACCATGATCATTGTTGTTTACATCAAACTCGTGCCGCATTAATTTTTTAGGTGGAGAATAAATGACAATTAAGGAATTATATAGAGGTTTTGCTAAATAGGGAGTAGCATGTAGTATGTGAATAAGATAACTTACGATCACGTCTATCGCCCGGTTCAAATTTGCTAAGTAGTGATTGACGCCTTTCTCTCTTGCATTTGCAATAAAAACTATCCCCTAGAGATGATAAGGACTTTTATCGCGTAACATATCTTCTAAGAGGCGATACGATATGATGCTTTGGATAAAGATACATAGCGTACGTTGAAGACATCCACTCTCTTCAAAAGAAAATTATTGGTTCAATCGTATGAAGAGAGTGGATGTCTTCAACGTACGATCTGTATCTCTATCTAAAGTTTCATATCGTATCGCCTCTTAGAAGATATGTTACGCGATAAAAGTCCTTATCTTCTCGGGGGGATGGTTTTTATTGCAAATGCAAGAGAGAAAGGCGGCAATCACTACTTAGCAAATTTGAACCGGGCGATAGATGTGATCGTAAGTTATCTTATTCACATACTACATGTTACTCTCTATTTAGCAAAACCTCTATATAATTTCTTAATTGGCATTTATTCTCCACCTAAAATATCAACGCGGCACGAGTTAGATGTAAACAACAATGATCATGGTCCATCATATTTTATGCGAGGACAAGCATTTTGTTTACGTGCACTATGTCGTTACGAGGAGCCTGATTCATCTACAGGTGCTAATTCTTGAAAATCCGTGAACTCGTATATTACGTTTATGTAAATATGTAATTTTATAACTCCCCACTCATGCGACTCATATTTACTTATTTTTTTGGTGCAAATGCGTATTACCCCCAGATATTAATAGAATCTATGACCGTATTGAGTAACAATGATTTCATTTATAAGGATAGACGTATATTAGATTATACTACAAAATTCTTTTCTAAACTCGTATATTACGTTTATGTAAATATGTAATTTTATAAGTCCCCACTCATGCGGCTCATATTTACTTATTTTTTTGGGTGCAAACATGCGTTTAACAAAGATATAAATAAAGCTTTGACGTTTTGGAGAAGATACTAAATTTTATTAAGAAGAGTGATACTAAGGTGGGAATGCGGTGGCAGTTTAAAAGTCACCACAACCATCTCGAGAGTGAATTGATCCACAATCAATTCCAAAGTGACATGATTGACCAATTTTTTGTAAGGAATTATGAGGTTGCGATGGAAGAGGTGAAGAGCAACAAAAAGCTTAAGAGGATGTTTTCCTATATCAACGAAAAGGTATGATCATGTGAAAAAGACATTATGTTTAAGTAATAGGGTCTTTTATGTCAACCCTAACCCCGGTTACACATAACTCTAACACACTCATTAAACTTATACATCTTGACGGGCAGTGGTTCATTTACCTTTATGGTCATTTACCTTTATGTGATAGAGCACGAAATGACTCGATTAGCTCATTTTGAAACTAATCACGTATGCTTTCTATTAAACCTTTAAGAACACGAGAGAAGGTCAGGTAGTTCGTTATCGTCTTATTCGGGAGAGTTTTGTGTTACCACCAAATAATTAAAGTGGAGAATGAGTGCATGCATTTCTTATGAATCCTATTGTGGCTGCCCACGCATGGTCACTTCCAAAGATTTCATATTACCTCTAAAAAAGTAATTAATATGCTGCATTTTGTGGTTTGTTTATAAGCAACGATTCTGGAGTTGATGAGGAATGAAATCAAAGCTTTAGAAGTTTTAAAAATCAGAACTTCAAAAAAATTGTGGTTTGTTTATATAAACAATTCCGGAGTTGATGAGGAATGAAACCAAAGCTTTAGAAGTTTTGAAACATGGAAACAGCGAGGTTTCTCATACTTTGTAGGGCGTTTTCAAGCTGCACTGAGTAAGCCTTACTTTTCTAGTCTAAGTTCTGTAGAGGTGAAAATTTGGTATAGTCTGGCGGGTTGGGTAACCGTTCAATTAGCAATTTTGTACCGGTCAAGACGAGCGTGTCAGGTTAGATTGACCTAAAATCTTTTTTCTCTTCTAAATTTTATCTATTTAAGTTATTTGTAGATAGTTGTCAGATATGAATATATCTATTCACTAATTTACCCATTTCCACTCAAGATATGGTTTTGTCACATGTTAGAGATATAACATAACCCCGCACAACCCATCTTCTATATCTTTTTTCAGGCAAAATCAATCGGAAGTCACAGGCAATAGATAAAGCTAAAAAGGACCTTAAAGAAGCGAGATATTAAGACAATCACATTAGTTGTAGAAAGTGTAAGTTAGTGCTACATATTGAAATCGGCAAAGAGTCACAAAAAAAGATCAAGAAAAAAGGTTCCGATTCTCATAATACACAATCTACAGAAGATGATACGAGAAGATTTGATCAACTCAAAGGGCTGTAAAGATTGGGAACCTAGTTGTACGTTTTCTTTGCTAAGTGTACTAACCGTAATAGGTAACCATATCAAACCATTTATTTTTTGCTATTACATGTAAACAATATCTACTTTTACATGGTTGGGAAAGACCACATATTTAAAGATGGAACCATGAAAGAACAAGCTATTTTCTCGGATTGCATTAATTTGGTATTTAGCTTGAGCTAGAAGGTATAAATGTTATCCTTTTGAGGAACAACTTTTAAGAATACTATTAGTAGTGGTATAATTATTTGTCGTTATTTTTTTTTCCTTTTTTGTTTTTCTAGGAAAATCGTGTTGATCTCTTTACTATTCCCATCATGAAGCTTATATTTTTTTTCCTTTTTTGTTTTTCTAGGAAAACCGTGTTGATCTCTTTACTATTCCCATCATGAAGCTTATTTCTAGCTTGAAGCTCACATTAGTATTATCGAGTGAGGTTCCAGAACTGTTTCAAAAGAAATATAAGTTTTGGAAATAGATTTATCTGTCTCTTTGTTTGAAACAATTTCAATTCTACCCGTTTAAGTCCCGACCCATATCTCAGATTCATATGCCGTGTTCAAGTGCCTCAGTCATATATGTTTTATTTTGGCCACTATAACTTAGTTTAAGCTTTTGAATTTCAATGCAACTTTTGTTGACTAGCTAATTATTTAAGGTCTTACATCGCATATATGATAATTTATATGAATAGGATAAAGATATTTGTAATACAAATAGCTTTTCAGATTCTAATCGGCCCATTTTCTAATCTCCATCTCCATTAGTGTAGATGCGGATCTTACTCAGTTTGTAATAAAAAAATGAAGACCTTCAACTGCATACAATACTGGCAACAATATTATTGGGAACAAGTACAAAGATTTGTTGAAGACGATGCTGAAATTTTCCTTACCTTCTGATTGTGTTGCCCTCATGATGATCACGCGGTCTAAATCGAAACGATTCACGTTTCTGTTACAACACAGCGAAAGTCAATAGTTCGAATGAAGAGAAAAAAGTGGAGGTTGTTGCCCTCATGATGATTGTGTGGTTTAAATCGAAATGTTAACCCTTACTAAAGTCATGTTTCTCATAAATCTAAGAGTTGCATTAACAATGCAATTAACGCTTGTCGCTTACCTCTTACCCCATTTCTTTATACACTGGTGAGACCTCTGGTAATAAGTAGGAAGACAAGTTGGATCTTAGTCTTATTAGTTATTAATTGGGTAGTTAATTCTTTTAAGAATTTAATTATCGAAAATACTAAATAGAACTTTTTATGTTCTCGTTAATTGTGTTACTGCAACATAATTTGTAAACGTGGGTTTGTTTTTCTTAAAAGACAAACATAGTCTCTTTTCTGGCAAAAAGAGTGAGACTCACTCCTATCTCTTCTCATTGATTGACAAGAA
>BQNB010179636.1:0-12753 GCA_026074375.1 Tanacetum coccineum | reverse complement strand
ACCGAGATTTTTTTTTACCCCGAGATCCGAGATCTCGACGAGATCTCGCCGAGATCTCGCCGAGATTAACTGCATAGATAAATGTTGGATCAAAGATTTGTAAAGTGTGTATGACCATTTCAATCCTTATAATAGTCACAAAAATGTAAGTATAAATGTAGAACCAAAAGTGTATAGTGTCTACTGCTTCACTACAATATTATGAAAAATGTTTAGTAATCAGTAATGTTCAACAAAGTAGTGTGGACCACAAGATTTTGAAATATATGACATTGTAACACATATAATATCACTAAAATGTAATTACGACTGCACTAAGCTTATTAAACTGACGCTCGACATAAATGGATGCAAATTAATGCCAATGTATGCCCCGTGTAGATATCAACCCGTAACATCCTAAATCTGACATGGTATACGTCCGTTAGTTCAATCCGTCGAACTAGTAAGAGCTACTCACCCAAACGGGGATGTCAATCCCAAATAGATCTATTTATAACACTCGCGCTTACACCAAGTAATTGACAGTTCATGATTCATGGGCATAGTGGGTTATCGCTACTTAGGCAAACTCGTAATTTGTTTAAAAGTGTACTTGCGTCCAAACGTAAAACAATGCATGTTTCTTACCCCAAAAGTTGTAAATCATTGTAATTGCATAAAATGGGGCTATGAACTCACATAGTCATAAAAAGTATTAATATTAATTTAGAGAACATTAAAAAAAGAGCATGTATACTCCTCTAAAATAGTAAAACGAAAACAAGGCCATGAAAACTCACCTCAAATGAAGGTATCGAATGTAGAAAAAATCAACAAAGAATGACGTCACAAATAGCCGAAATGCAACATAATTAATTATAGGTCGTATAAGTACGATGTATTTAAAATAAATACAATAATGTATATTATAAAGTTATATCACCACCTAATAGCTTTTGTTTAGTTTATAAGTGTTGGAATAACATTTGAGTTGTGTTTGAAAATAAATGACCAAGTATATGTCTTCGAAGTATTTTCTAATAGTTAGAAAATAAATTATGGTTGTCCTGCTTGATTTAGCATTTTTATTATTTTTGTAATGACACTTTATATATAGTTCGAATTGTTTATGAAATAATATTTATAAAGTTTAAAACATGTATAAATATTATATAAATACCACTATATTATTTTGTAAGGTTTTTATAGCACAAACAGATTCGAAAACACTTGTAAACCTCACTTTAAGTTTCAAACAGCTTTGTTATTCTTTTATAAAAAGTGTAGAAATTTTGTATAAAAGTTATTTAGCTTCTATAATTTATAGTTCACAATCTATACACTTTTGGGTTCCGAAGACTTTTAGTAAAATGTCATTCCGAACAACTTTATAGCTTTATACTTTGGCCGAATCGGACCCGAAAGCCCTCAAAAACTCCGTTTTCAGATTCTGCAAAGAATTTAACACACTTTCTGAAATCTTTTAAAAATTCACAACTTTATCGTTTTAACTCCGTTTTACGCGTTCTTTATACCCACGGTTTCGTATTGAGATAATCTATCAAAATTTTAAATTCACAAATCTTTATAAAATCTATACAGTAATAGTAAAATGAAACAGTTATACAAAAATACTTTTTATATATTTAATTTTGTAAAAATCATATATTCTTCGTTATAACTCTGTTTTCAAGTTTCTTATATATTCGGAATCGTGTTGAAACGTACTATTTGAATCTTAAGCTTATACATTTTATACATATTCGTGTTTTTACAGAATATCCAAACTGTTTGAATTAATTATTTATAAAACTTATTTTATAAACTTTTAACATGTTTTAATTATTACAAGTCCTCTAAAATCACTAATACAACATCATTAGTATATTATAAGGCCTCTAATTTATCTCCATCTATTTTATGTCCAATAAAATGTTTAGAACAAATATTTATTTATAAAACTTTATAAATAAACTTTTAACAATTAATTTAACAATTAATTATATAAATTATCCAACACTTGTAATATATCAAATAAGATATGTCCTTGCATTCTAACATATTTTTAACACATTTTCACCATGTTTATATATTTTCACGATTATGCATAACCTTGTTTTCTTTGTAAACTTTATAAAATAATAACTAGATGGTGATTTAACAAGATAGTAAACATGTAAATTAAAGTAAGTAAATAAAATGAAAGATTAGAGTTTTGTGTAAACCTTGAGTGAATGAAAGTGAGATGAACACAAATATAACCCTATTCAAACCCTTTAAGTTTGATACTAACCTAAACCCTTTATACTTTATTGTATATTTTTCTTTGAATGTTAAACCAATATTGAACTCTCTTTGCTCTTTTTCTTTTGTTTTAGCCATGCACCCACAAGGAAGAAAGAGTAAATTTGTTTGAGTTTTTGTTTTAGAATGGTAAGGTACATCTATATATAATTGTATAAATGGTAAACTTTGAATCTCATTTGCTCCCTAGTGAGCTAAAAATGGTATGAAGTGTTTGTATCACATGTATGCTTAGGAGGGTGTTTATCATAGAAGTGGAAGTGTAATTTTTCTATACAAGATATCAATGTTGGGATTTCTTCTTTTGTTTGGATGATGAACGGCAAGGAGGAGACAAATGTATAAGAGATTCAAAATTTGTGTAAAGATTTTATATAGGTATGTATTTATTTGTTTAATTAAGGTAGCATAGGTTTATTTGCATGCATGCATGCATGTACGTAAACGTATACGTAAATGGTTTACGTAAAAATACGTAAATAAAATATGAAAACTTGTAAATTATCTTCGTAATAGTTATATAACACTTGTTTGACGTAAACTTTTATTTGTTTGATGTCGGTTTACGTTGAATGTTGATTTTTAGTTTACGCGATTTTATCAAACGGTTGAAAAAAATAACCTCGTAAAAGTTAAAATAAATAGTTGAGAGTTTATTGACGTAAAATGATGTGAAAATGCGAATTGTTACAGTATGTATGTCTATATATATGTGTGTTATTATGTAACTCCATCATAAAAAGCATTGATCATAAGAGTTGTAACTCCATCATAAATAGCATTGATCATAAGAGTTGTAACTCTAAAGGCATTTACACACAATTAAATGTCGATGGTTACAAAACTTAGCATTGATCATAACCATTAATCACCATTTATACCAATCAATCATCTACACTACATTTCCTAAATTATTTTTAACTTTCAACATTCCTACATTTTCAAGAATGGGTGCTAAATTCTTTATAATATGCTATAGATTAGTAAGTCTAATTGTTCAAGATGATATTTAGCTATTACAATAAGCTTGGTTTTATGATAGCCTTTAGGGATGCCTAAATCATTGGATGGGGGGCTTGATGTATGTGCGGATTTTGACAGGAGGCCATCACTGTTGACGCAAACTGGGATGGTTGACAATGGATGTGCACAACTGGGAACTATAGGTTTGTGACATTTTGTGTTAGGTCCGACGTGCGCTGATTAAGCTGCATAACATAAAATTGTCGAGGTACGAAGTTAAGTGCGCAAATACATTGAGAATGGGATCGCTGACCTTTGCTGAGGAGCGGATCCAAAAGTTTCTGTTCTTATCGTGGCCGCGGTATATAGTGGTTGGCAATGTGGGCATGTGATAACCATTTTTAGTTGATCGAGCTTTCTGGATTGGTAGACTGGACTGATGACCCGAGATAGTACCTAATCGCTAGGGACTTTGTTTAAAAGCTTTCAATCGAGAGCATGGATGTGTGGGCGGTAAAAGCTTTGCCCCTAGAATCTCATATCATTCGGGTAATAAGGTCTACGGTGTGTAAAGCTCAGACGGAAAGTCAACCCGACAGTGACTTTCCCTTATGACCCGTGGGATGGGTCCCGGACATAATTTCCACTTAGCACTTACCAAAAAGGCTGACCACTATTTACGGGCCTCGAGGGAAGTCAAATGAAGAGAGATACTTTTTTTGCCGCAGACATGTCCTTGTGGCAAATACTTATTCTGCGCTACAACAAATACCTACACAGCATTAGATTTCCAATATTTTTTCTGAAAGATTTTTTTCGGAAAAATCTACCGATAACCTGTAACACACCAAAGCAACCTGTACACATCGAGAAACAAGGGGGGGATGTGGGGTGGGTGTTGTGTGTGGGGGGGTGGGGGAGGTAGGGGGTGGGTGTGGCGGTTGGCGGGGTCTGGGTTAGAAAGGGTTTTTGGGGTTATTGATGGTTGAGTCTGGATGACAAATAAGACCAACATGCATATCCCATCTGAAAACTAATTTATAATGGTGCTCAGATACACTTATATATACTAATATATTGGATTTTCAATGCAGAGACACTTTTTCTTGCGTTAGTTAACTAACTAGGTACACACTCTAATTAAAAATGAAATGTAGACCAGTTAGATTGCGGTTATTTTTGATTAAAGGCTTCTTGATAGAGATGTGTTCCCATATAGCGTAATTACTCCAAATATGAGTCCATGGATTGTAAAGTTAAAAAGAGCAAAAAGGGTATTAAAGGAAATTTAAATTTACTTTAAAAAAAAGAAAAAACTTCCATTGTATAGTTTCAAAACCGTCCCCTTTTTTAAAGGAGATATTATAATCACAAAAAGTAATTCCCAGATCTGATTCACTTCCACCCTCAAGCATCTTTCTCTTAACCCTAATCCTAAAGTCAACAGCCGTTATTCATCAGGCCGCCACAACTCTCGTTCATCTCTCCCCCACCACGGAGTGATGTAAAATAAAACTTTGGGGTAAAAGCTAAAAATACTATATATACTATCTCAGATAATTCATTCCGCGGTGTGAACTTTTAAATGTGTCATTGTACCTAGTGCCACGTCATCTTTTTGACCTGCAACGTGTACCTTTTTTTCATCCTAACCGGTTGACACTATTTTATTTGTATTGTTAGTCCTTTAGCCAATGAACGTTTGCAACGTTATTCCTTTAGCTAAAGAATGTTAACAAAAAATTATTTTTAAATTATTTTTAAAATTTATACACGTTTTTAGTTATTAATTATTTATTTTTAAAGATGTTTAAAGAAAAAAAAGTTAAGTATTTCCTTAATTAGTAAGAATTTATAAAGTGTCGTTTTTTTGCATAATAAATTATATAAAAGATCGGATAAAAAACGTATGTGTCAAAAATATAAAACAATAAAACTTAAACAACGCGGGGTAAATCTACAAAAGCATAGGGGTGAAGACTAAAATTTGTATAAACAAACCCAGGTTCTTCTCCTTCCAATATATATTCATTTACACAAAAACACAAAAGGCAACTAAAAAGAAGCATCAAACGATGACTAACAATAGTTTCATTCATCATCGCTCAATGTGCTTCATTCAACCCTGATTTCATATTCTTCTCACATAAAACAAATTTACTCAATTCAAGCATCCATGAAAACCAGCAATATCGAAACCCTAAATCAAACTCGACTAATCGAATTCAATTAATCTAGTTTTCGGATATGATATGAGGACACGGATTAATATTTGTCAAGAATCGGGTTCGGGTTCTCATAAATATTATCATAATTGAGTTATATATGGTATTTTGATTTTTTTTATATTCAATTCAATTGTTAAAAAATGGATCTTGATATCTATTAGCAACATCTCAAATATTGTTCAGTATTAGACTAGACTATTATAATACATAAGGAGGATCTAATCTATTGATTGCAGGCATATGCTCCTCCATGTTTTAAGCGATCCAACCCTACAAAATCAAAATATTAAGGTGACTTGATCAGAGGTTTGAAGATAAATTAAACAAAGGATGTTTTGACTTAAGTGTTGTTGCTCAATGGTCAAAAGGTGCGATTTATAACCCTAAATCAAGATCACTCAATCTATTAGTCTAAGGTATGTTTTATGTTTCACGAATTAAAGGGTATATTAATCAGTTGGTGCGTTGATGAATGAAACTTCTCCTCTGCTTTGTATGGATAATATCTAGAGGATATGAGTATAAAAACATGTCTTAATTCACAAGATGTAAAGGATATTTTACTTAAACCACGTTTTGGACAGCCATATTCGTCAGAGAACCAGATTTTTCATAAAGAGATAATAAAGATTGTTGCTTTACCTTTGATGGTCAAGGGTTGGGGTGAGTTTTTTAAGCGATCTGGAATGTTTATGCTAAGAGATGACTTGCTAATAACCACATCATAGTCCAGTTCAGCAATGAATATTTTAAATAAGTGAAAAGTTGCTCTTGAAAACTTCAAAATGCATATCGTTACCATTGGCTTGGATGTGGTATGACAGAAACCATAATCATTCTAATCTGAATAAAAACTAATTTTATGTGCTTTCCATTTATCTTCTTTAATAATGATTTTTTTGTAGGGATTAAAAACGTTAAAAGGGTCATTAAGTTCCAAGTCCGACATTAACAAACTATCTTAAGAACCAGCTAAAGGAATCCAAACCAGACAATTGTTACTTAGATTTTAGAAAAGTGTCTTATGTTTTTCATTTTAATTTAATGTCATTGAATATGAATGAGATTTTGTTTTTGCAGCTGCAACTTCTCATGGTCCACAACACACAACCAGGTAAAACGCATCAAAATGAATCAAATCTTAGCATGGTTTATCAAAAAGATGAGCCAACCATAGATGATTTGTGTCCCCTGGATGCATATACAATATGGTTAAGTTACAACAGATGTCAGTACTAAACTATACATATATATGTAGGAATGAGAAATATACACGGGGGGTGTGGTGCTTTGTTTAAATTTATTTGCGTTGGCTTTTTGGGCTTACTGAATGTTTGAAAGCCCTAAAAGATCAATACCTTTGAGCATATTGCTGTTTAATCTCATAAGCTCAATAGTGATCGTTTTAAACCCCCCCTAAAAAACTATAGTTTATTAGCTTTTGAAAAGTTCAATAAGCCCATAAGCGACACAATTAAGCTTAAACGCACACCCCCTAACGGGGAGGTCAATCCCAAATAGATCTATCTATAATCATTCACACTCACAATTCAGTAATTGACAGTTCATGATTCATGGGCATAGTGGGTTATCGCTACTTAGGCAAAACGTAATCATGATAAAATGTAACACTTGCATCCCATTATGTAAAGATGCATTGTTTTCAACCCATAAAAACTTTGTAATGAATAATTGTAAAACATTAAGGCTATGAACTCAACTTTAGTGAGTAAATTGGATAATTTTAAATTTTCCCAAATGGAAACGCGTCCGCTAACGCCCGAATTGCAACCTAGTTAATATAGGTAGAATCGTATTCAAGTACGTTTGTCTAACAACAACAATATATTAATCTATATAGTTATATCGTACTGATCGTTTGGGCTATCATAATTAAGTGGTCCATTACATGACGTTTACGAGGAGTTAGGACACTGTAAATCGTAAATCCATCAACTCGTCAATCCGCCATTCCGAACTGAAGCCTCATTATGAAATCCCCTAGTAATATAGCACTTTGATAACTAATAACATATATATTCTATATAGCTATATCACCATCTAATCGTTTAAGTGAAATCGTACTTATGAAGTAAAAACGTTTATAATTACGCCTTTAGCAAAAATGACATAACTTTGTCGTTTTAAATCCATTCCTCGCGTTTCTTATGCCCACGCTTTCATATTAAGACGAGTAATCATAATCACATTTTTAAGTTCCGAGATTCTGGGTGGGAATGGTGTTTTTATTGTTCATTTAAAGCTTTATAATCCGGTTTTATACTTTAATTAACGTTAAAAATAAACCCGTTTTTGTCGTATCTTATTTCGTTATAGCGCGTTTTTAGAGATTCTTATCGAACGAGTTCTCATAATTTAATGTTTTTCATATTATTGATGTCTAAAAGTATATGTTACTGCTTCAATGAATTGTAATTTTTATAAAATTTGTTTTATAAAGTATTTAGCGTCGTAAACTCGTAACTAGTGTATCTTCTTCGTTATTAATCTGTTTTTCGAGTTTCTTATCATTTTGGAATCCTCATGAGATGTAATATCTTTATAAAACATAATATGGCTGCTTCCAAATTCGAATCAAAACAGAAGGTTTGAGGTTTTGTGATTTAGACATGTTTTAAACTTGATTTTTGTACCATTAAGCTTCAACACCTTATTACAACAACTTCACAACATTTATATCTTATGTTTTACATATATAAAGTCCATTAGATCATGCTTTACTCAAGTGTGTTCAAGATAACAAGTTTAACTACCATTTTCACTTGTAACTCATAAGTTAACATTAGAAACCCTAATTTGTACATATACATGTTTATACTTAAACAACATGTTAAAACACTTATACATCTCTTTTAACATCATATTAGCATCCATGTGACATGTAAATAAGTTCACAAAACATTAATCATAAGTAAATATCCATTTTACATATTCAAAAGTATCCAAAATGGCGATTTAGCTTAATAGAACATATGAACACATAAAATCATAAGTATGAAAGGTTTAGGGTTTTAAATAACCTTGTGTGGATGAGTAGAGAAAAGAATAACAATCACACCCTTGTGATTAACACTCTTGGCTTGAAAATATAGGATGAAAACCCTAATTTTCCCAAGAAACCCTTATCTTTCTTTTCTTGATTCATTCCTTGCAAATGGTTAACCTACTCTTGAAACCTTCTTAGAATACCTTAGATATGATGTGTATATGCTTGTATGATGATAGAAAATCAAGCTATGGATTGCTTAAAATAATGATTTTGAGCCGTGGGGTATGGAGAAAGAAATGGGAGTGTTTTTGTGATTTTCTAGTAATGTAGTGAAGTGTATAAGTCCCTAGCTTACATATGCATGATATATATACTACTTGGAAGATATTATGAAGATATTTGATGTCTAGTGGAAGTATGCAAGGTGGAAAGACTTGGAAAGAAAGTTGAAGCTTATCTTGGATAAGTTTGGCTAGTCATGAGTTCAAGTGGATGCAAGATGCATGTATGGAGATATTTGTGAAGTTTTCTTGGTCCAATCTTGTCCTCCTAGTCATATGTACACGAAATCATGCTTGTGTATAAGTTAGGATATGTTTTGATCTTTTATATAATGAATACTTGCATTATATTAAGTATAATGTAGGATAGACTTAATAAAATGTATAACTTGCACATGTTAGAGTTTGATTTGAATTCTTTCATGAAGAATATGTATAATGTGATAAATACTTAAAGTTTTAAATAAACTTTAAGTATTGGGTACATAAATTTTGGGTATTTTGATAAAGCCGTAGATAAGTTAACGACGATTGTGCTTCCGGAAGGCCTAAAACGTTATTTTATCGTGAATCGTAAAATCACTTAAGTAACTATTTAAAAATAAAATGTGTAATGATAATAATTATCCTTTAAATAATCATATAACACTTTCTTGATGTAAACATTTAATTGTTTAATGCCCGTTTACATTGAATGATCATTTTTAGTTTACGCGATTTAGATTAACGATTACGATTTAAAAGTAAACGCGTAAAACCCTAAAATTAAATTGTGAATTACATAATGTCGTACAATGACCTAAAACACGAGGTGTTATAATTTTCAATGCAGAACCACTTTTTTGTTCAAAACTTACAGAACCAATTAAAATAAATGTAGACCATTAGATGAGTTTGGTTAAAGGCTATGATGAATTGTGCCAATAGTGTAATTAATCAAAAGATTGGACCATGATTTGTAAAGTTAAAAAGTGGAAAAAGGGTATTATAGGAAATTTAAATTTACTTTAAAAAAAAGAAAAAACTTCCATTGTTTAGTTTCAAAACTGTCCCTTTTTTAAATGAGATATTATAATCACAAAAGGTAATGCCCAGGTCTGATTCACTTCCACCCTCAAGCATCTTTCTCTTAACCCTAATCCTAAAGTCTACAACCGTTATTCATCAGGCTGGTGTAGGGTGGCTTCTGGTTTGTAGTTTTGAAAAATATCATTTATATATTTGTGTTGTTGGGGGTATTGGGTGGGATGTATAGGTCGTTTGGGGGGGTGAGGGGGTGTTTTGTATGGGGGGTTTTGGGGGATTAGGGGGGGGTTGAGGTCTGTAGGGGAATTGGATGTAAGTGGTAGGGGATCTTTAATTTGGATTATTTTTTTGGAGGAGTTGGGATTTATTATGGTTTGCGAATTTTTTTCTTGAATTTTCGATTTTTTAATTTTTGGAATTTTTCTTATTTTTTTTTTAAATCTAAAAAAAAACAACCTATAACCTACCTCAAAACAAAACACTCCCAACCAAACATCGTAAACATAACCTCAGCAACCCTAAAGACAACAGAGGGGGGGAGAAGAGAAGATCGGTCCAACTGTGAGTGGTCTCGGAGGAAGAGAAGCGCGATGTGGCGAAGGGTACAGAACCCCCAGGGACTAACGTTGCAAATCTTTGTTGGCTAAATGGACTAACGCTGCAAGTCCACGTCAGTTGTTACCTGTTAATGCAAGTTTCACTAGGTACAATGACGTACATTAAAAAGTTCAAGCTGCAAAATGAGTTATCTGGGATAGTACATAGAGTATTTTTAGCTTTTACCCTAAAACTTTATATAGCAGTGATGGAGGAGACAATTATGCCTTTGCATTCAACGCTGCTACTTATCCTGGAGTGAAGGGCGTCTTCCAAAATCCTGGTGTTCAGGAGAACCCTTTTTGTGGACCTCTAATTGATGCACTTGCAATCAAAGAAATGGTTCCTCAAATATACACAAAAGGTAAAAACTGTCTATTTATATACTCTATTCACTTTTCTAATTACAAAGCACAACATATTTGTTGTGATCTAAGAAAGATTCATGAAAAATTGTGATATCATATATCCTATATAAGTATTATATATACCTGTTCAGTTTTGAGGTATTGAGGTTGGAACCGGTTTCCGGTTTGGCAACCGGTTTTTTTGCTCACCCCTAACTCCATTGATGCACACAAAAAAGCGTATTGCGACGTAATCGGAAAAATGTTGCCGTTAGAATACATGAAAACAAACTAATTTAATTAAAATGAAGTCATTTGATTTGAGAGGGTCACCATTTGTTGCTGTCAGAACTTGTGAATATAAAAAAATTGTTAAAGATACAATGGGTCATGCGTTGGCTAATTTTAAAACATAAAGCAAAGACATGTATCAAACTAATGACCTTCTTGTTAAGGTAAATGATACTTTTCAGTAGGCTAGAAGCAAACTTTATATCTAAAAGAAAACATATATGTTTTTGTTTGTCAATGGGCACCAATTATAGTTGGCACATATATGTTTTTGTCTATGGCTTATTTTATCAAGTAGTTATACAATTAATTTAACATGACATAATTTGTAATTTGATATAACTAGGTTTACAATTAATTTAACATGGCATATGTAATTTGATATAACTAATTCTTTTTTTTGTTGTTTTTATATATTTGTTTTAGTGAGGATCATTCAATCATAACGATAGACGACGTAAGATGAAGATGATCGATGTACTTAAGTTTTTAGAAGTCTTGCACATATGTTCTCGAGCAGCGTGCATATATGTTTTGCAGCTCACATATATGTTTTTAGAAGTCTTGCACATATGAGACTGTGAAGCGTGCATGTAAGTTTTATGAAGAGTGCACACATGTTTTTGAATCTCTTGCACATCTTTACGTAACAATATACATTTGTATTTGAATTGTATTTTATTTGATATTAATTTGTGTATTCTACTTATATTTTGGTTTGTTATAATTTAGAGATTACATGTATATGTTCAAGTTTTTGGTTAAAATTTTCAAAGATTAAAGAATGTATATTAAAAATATATGTGCAATTACTATTTTAAATAAGAAAAGTTTGATGGCTAAACAATGTTATGCAAGAAACATATGTAAATTAACAATATTTACAGAAAACATATATGCACCTGTTTTGTTTTTTCGAAAACATGCATGCAAAAAAAAGTTTAATTTAAAAAAACATTTTTTTATTTTTTCGAAAATTATAAGGCTTAAAAACGAATTTTTATAAAAATAAAATTAAATAGAAAGGTGAAAATGTGTTTTTACTAATATGCTCTTTTGGATTAGATAAAAAGATTTAATAATACTAAATTCTCATTGGTTCAAATTGGTTCTGTAGGTTCTGTACAAAAAACTGGTTCTGCAAAGAACGCTCTCCTATATACATATATATATACATATATATATATATATATATATATATACATATATATATATATATATATATCACACACTTTCATACTATGTGGCAACTTATAAAAACTATTATTTTTCGCTTTTTACGGTTTTAATATATAACAAACTTAATTTTTCAAAGGGTAAATTACACCGTTGGTCCCCAAACTCCACCCTGTTTACCCGTTTGGTCCCAGATAATGGGGACTCTCATACGGGGTCCTTTTTGACACTGTGCTTACCCGTTTGGTTTTTGGAGCTCCGTTATGGGTAACGACGGTTATCTCCGTCGTCATCCAGGCTACATCGCCCTTCTGTTAAAGGGCACAATTGTCTTTTCACTATTATTCTTGGTTGCACGTTTGGTCCCTCACCCTTAATTTACTACAGTAACGTTTACTGTTCTATTTTTTTGTCTTTTAGCGTTCGTTCGTTTGGTCCCTCACGTTTATTTTTTCCCTCCCTTTTTTTTCGCCAAAACACCCAACTAGTGAGTGATATACCCCATTCTAGAATTTAATTGCACGTAATTTACAAATTCAAACAAAGTG
>BQNB010179634.1:0-12753 GCA_026074375.1 Tanacetum coccineum | reverse complement strand
TCCATTATGGATTTATACATATGACTTTATTTTTAAAACATAAAACGGGAGTATATAGCTACTCCTTTATTCCAAGGTGATCTAGTACTTTATTCCACAAACCAGTTGGGTGACATGATATCACTTAACTTGTGGTACTTTGATAATTTTTGGTCCGTTTTCTTTGTTGTGAATCCTTGTAGATAGATGTTCCCATACGGATCAGTTAGTTTTATTTCCGTACGCCACTGTCCTGTTGCTTCTTCTTCGTTAGTGTAGCATCCCTTATGATCAGGTTTCCAGTTGAATTGTTTTAATGGCACGGGTAATGAGCCAAGGAAGCTAACTACTTTCTTCCAAACACTAATTTTTTGGAACAGGTTAGTTACTATTTGTATAGCTGATGATCGATCTTTCAGATTGGTACAGTTTAGATATAAAACGGCTCTCGGGCCATATATTGGTGCTCCAAACTTATTTCTCTTCATCACATATTCCTCCTCATCATCACTATCACTCTCAGCTATTCTTAGAACATCGAATCACGCAGCTCGAAAGGTTTGATGACAGATTCCATCAAAGGTTCAAAAAATTCTTTCTGAGTAGTTAAGTATGCTACCCATCGTATGAAGGAATCCTCGACCAACCACTATTGGTGCATCATGGTCGATTGGTATATCCAGGATAAGGAATTTTATAATTATGGTAGTTACTCCTACTTGACAAAGAACATTAGAAAGTTTTCCCATAGCTTCTGCCTGAGTATGATTTATCATCGTGATTCCTCTATCAACCTTCTTCATATCTTCTCTTCCTAACGTTTCAAAGATTCGATAAGGCATGGTGTTAATGTCTGACCCAATATCTGCTAATGCATTTTCGTTAACTTTCCCCTCTAATCTAATGGGAAATATGAATGCACCAGGATCGTCTTTCTCCTTTAATGCTTTACCTTTAAGTCTTTTTACTGCTTCTTCATCTTCTTCCACAGTCTTTCCATCTAGTTCCACCTTATCTTTCCAGATTTCATCGAGTATCTTCTTATATTTGTCATTATAGGCCATGGTCTCGATTACAGGTCTCTCTTCTTCTAACAGAGCACATCTTTGGCTAATCCTGATTGCCAATTCCTCTTTTACCGCCTCTTCTTGAGTTAAATGTCTCCCAGTTGATGAGGACGGTCCAATATCTTGATAGAATAGATTAAGGTTTTCCATTGCTCTTTTTTTGTTACGGTTGCTCTTCCCCATCTTGCATACAAATGGAGGAAGTTCTTCTCCAGACTTTGGTACATCATCAAAATTGAAATCTAGTAACTGATCCCAATCGTCTGAGCTCTTCCCTGTTTTCTTCGAATCTTCCTCAAATGGATCCGGTTCGAGATAAATGGTGATTACCCCGTTACCAAAATTAACAACTCCTTGAGCTAGTCTCAGGAATGATCTTCCCAAAATGACTCCAGGCTCAAAATCATATTCCTCAGGGTTTATGATGAACTTTACAAAGTAGAGCTCTCCCTTCAAAGCAACAATGAGCTCTTTCTTAACCAACTTTTTTCCTTTTTTCACCTCATAGTCCAAACACAACTTAACCGCAAATTCATTCGATATTAGGTTCTCATCAAATGCTAAGTTAACTTCTCCATCAAATGCTTCCAAACCATTCACGAAACATGGTGTAATATACCGCTCACTAATCTTATCCGTTTCCATCCTGTAGAATCTGAGTGCGTTCATGAATTTTTTTTTCCTTTACTAATAGTTGTGTCTTGATATTCTAGAGAATTCCAATCTCCTGGCCCTTCAACTTTGTCACTCGAGATTACGATCACAGCGTCTCCTAAGCAAATCTTTCCGAGACTTGAATTTGGGTCCATAATTCTTATAGAATAAAACATCATTAAAACAACTATTAGTGGGTTAGTTAAA
Organism: Tanacetum coccineum; assembly: GCA_026074375.1. Taxonomy (NCBI): domain Eukaryota; kingdom Viridiplantae; phylum Streptophyta; class Magnoliopsida; order Asterales; family Asteraceae; genus Tanacetum; species Tanacetum coccineum. The sequence continues at coordinate 10,846 of BQNB010179634.1, read as the reverse complement.
ACAGATAATAATAGCTTTTTATACTTACGTATTATTAATAAACAGATAGAATTTTTTAATGCAAGCAACTTTCGTTCAAAAACTGAGAAATAATCATTTTGTTTGGTTTCAAGTAGGAAAGTGCGGCGTACTTTCTTAGTTTTAAAGCTTTTATAATTTATAATTTTAGTATTTTTATTTTTCTTATTTTTTATATCTCCTAAATATTTACTGAACATGGCAAATATCAGGTTTTTAAACATATTAATCTTCATATGGTTTTTATAATTTTTCTTAATTATTTTAAAAGTTTTATTTCTTTTTTTATTTTGCATGTAATATTCAAATTCAATAGGCTACAACCAGCAACTAGCAAAAAAACATAGATATTTTTAGAATCTAAAACAAGTAATTCAATAAGAAATAGTTTTTCCTTTTTGATTTTATTACATATTTATTTTAACACATAATATACTATAATACAAGAATTTAAAGAGTATGAACACAAGGAATAAATTCCTCATTTCCACAATGGTCAAATTATAATTTTTGGGTTTTAGGGGTTTGGTGTTTTTGGTGTTTCTCTCTTAAAAGTGATTTTTGTTTTGTTAAAGGCATAAAGTCGCCGGCGTAACTTGGTATAAAGTACGCATTACTATCTTGAGTTGCAGGAAAACCGACACACAAATTCTTGTGCAATGCGTACTGTTCTGAAGAAAAGAAAATTGTCAGTTTGCCAGACAACTGTAACGGACGAGTTGGAAAAATATGGTTTGTAAATATAAATTGAAAACTAACTCCAGGAATAAAATCAATCCCTGGCAACGGCGCCAAAAACTTTGATGTGTTTCAAAAGCTTTAAATTTATAATGACTGAAAATACCGATTTTATTATAGGGAAACACATGGGTAAAAGTATAACCCACGTATGTAGTATAATAATTTGTTAGGAAAAGGACCAGTCGTTCCCAACGGATATGGTTTATTTCTTAGAAAAAAGTCGATAATATTACGAAAAGGTACTTATCTTATAGACTGTCACGGATCTAAAGATAATAATTTGATTCAAGAAATAAATGACATGTTTGGTTAAGAGCCAAGAAATATCATGGATAAACTTGAGTGTTTCACGAATGAAATTATAATCGATTTAAGAATGTTTAATTACTTAGAAAGATTATCTATTGTTCATAATGAAAAACCCTTTCGGCCTTTATCTTTTATTATGAAAAATGCTTTAAGTGTGATTCGTGTTTGATAAAATATAAACTTTCTAAACCAAGTTCGTTAGACATGTGGTTTACACATAGAATATCATAGGATTGGTATTTACGTTTGCACTAAGCTCATGACACCGAAGCTAATAGGAATGGTAGCAATTTAATGCCAAATAAAGTTGCCAAATAGGTATCTAGTTCAAAATACCTAGAAATTCGACATGATATACATCCGTTTGATCGGGCCTCCGATACAGGTAAGAATCACCAAACCCAGACGAGGATTATTAATCGCTAATATATCTATTAATAGCACTCGCGCTTACTCACGGTAATTAACGGTTTGTGATAGTGGCAGTTGTGAACTAAAGGTACTTAGGCAAGCACGTAAACAAGTAAAAACGTAGTAAAGTACTTGTGTCCAAATTTAAAAACAAGCAATGTTTCTCACCCCAAAGAGTTGTAAAGTGTTCATAAAATAGTAAAACGTGGGGCTATAAACTCACCTTAAGCAAGACAGTGAGCAAAGAAATAATCAACGAACGAAGAATGTAACCGAACGATCCTAAGCGCGACCTAATTAAACGACGCGTTTTAGGAGCAAGCAAAAGATAACGAAATGTTGCATAAATCAATTTTAGAAAGTCAATATCATCCATACGTGTTTGTGTCTTAGTTTGAATAGTCAAAACGTGACTTCGTAAAAATAAGCGTTTTTAATTAAGTTTCGGCACTTAAACCGAAAATTACTATTTTTAGTAATTTTTAGTAAGTTTATAAGTCCCGAACATCAACGATGTCAAAATATATCCATTTAGTTTATTTCACGCCTAAATGCACTAAGTTACCTTAAATGTCTAGTTTTTATTTTTATTTCGCTAATATATACTTTCGCCTAATATAAACTTTCCATTTTTAGTAAACTCCTAACGCTCACTCAATATTGTTTTTATAAAGCTTCTAACGCGTCCTAGTAATATATAAGTGATACACTGTTATTCGTTAACGTTTTTATAGCTCAAACGGACCCGAAAACGCTCAAAAACACAAAATTGGGAATTGATTCAACATCTATAGCATACTTACCTGATGCAAGAACTGTTGGTTTTACATGATCCTTAGTGACACATTTCCTTTTATTTAGTGTTTGGGCCTTTAGATTCTCGTTTTCAGTTAACAGGGCAATTGTCTGTTCTATATGCTTAGCACGTATGATCTTAATAGAATCGTACAATTCCTTATAATGCTTCTTAACTTTTTCATTCTCTGCCCTAAAAAGCTCATTTTGTTCATGAAGAACGGTGACTTTTTCAGTTAATTGAGTGATCTGAAAATCTAAGGCCCTGAAATTAAGAGTACGATCTGCTTCACTATGGGTCTCTTTTAATTGAGAGATTTGCATTCTCAATTTTTTGATGGCGTTGTCTTTTCCTTGAATAGAAGCTTTCATTTTTTTTATTACAAAAACGGAGTCAAAATCAGGAGCATCTCGAGCGGTTGGATATGTGTTGTTTCCAAAACTTTCTTTAAGGTTTTGATACTTTAACTACAAATTTAAGTGATTTGCCTCAAGATTGGAAAAACGTTTTACTAATTCAGAATAATCATCCTTTTGAACCTTATCATGTAATTTAGAAAGCTCTTATTCAAGTTCCAGACAACGTGCTTGAACAACAGTGTAGGCATCATGCATTTCAGTAAATCTAGATATAGTAAGCTCAGAATTCGTTGCAATATAAAATACATCTTTGGACAAGCAATCAACAATTAAATTATCATTTTCAATGAGAAGATTTTTCCGCTCAATCTCATAATGCTTCCTATTTACAACATTTTTGTCAACCTCAGCTTCCAACTCTTCAAAAATGTCTTTCATTTCTTTAATTTCTTTAGTGAGAGCCTTTTGAATACCCTCAAAATGGTCTTTTAGTGTTTTGAAAAATGAAATGACTTCGGTGAGATAGCATTCCTTGGTTTGTTCAAAACCCCTTTCCCCTTTAGTGAGCCCTGTTGGTGTAATTCTCTTTTTACAAGTTTTTTCAAATTCTAAAAAAAGTTGTATAAGTGCAAAAATGTTAATTTTCACTTGACTTTTTGTTGGAAGCACCCTAGGGACAAGCGTTGCAGGTGTATTTGGAGGATACATTGTCAACGCTTTGATTAGTCTTGAAGCCGTGGCCTGCTCTTTGAGAGCGTCTGCTTTCATCTTGATGAGATCATTGGACCAAAATATCTGCTTAGGGGTCAATTGTTTCTGTGGTGTGAAAGTCGCTAAATAATTCTCTTTCGAGTAATCATCTGGTGCAATCTTAACCTTATTTTTCACACACTCTGGGTCTTTCATTTTTTCATTCATTTTCTTCCTAGTGATTTCAGCTATCTCTAGGGTATCCTCTGATATTGTGTGCACTATGTCGGGACATGATTGTTTTTGACAATTCATGACATGTATATTAAGCCAGGCTGTGAACGTACATGGGCACGGGTGAGATATAAGGGTTTCTTGTAGGCCAATAGCTACCTATTTTGTTCATAATAATCGTGGCTATGGTGTACACAACATGTGAACTATTTGTGAAGAGACAGGTCTTGTTTGTATAATTTATCCTCGAGATCCTTTCTTATAAAGCTTTCATGATCCGAAAATTCTTCAAGTATCTATTTTCTTTTTGTTTAAAAATCCTTTTTCTAAAGACATGACTTCTCTACATTGACTTGTTGGTTTGATGTAGAAGGCAAGATACATTTGACACAAATTGATTGTTTCCTTTTTCAAATTTCTTCTTAATAAACGTCAGTAATAACTATTCTTAATTGTCATCAACTCATTTGTTACTCGTTCCGATATAAATCCAAACATGACCCGTCTTTCATACAGTTCAACTTGTTCCATATATGTTGCGAGTTTAGTAGTTAATGAATTATCAACAACAGTGTTATGTGTTGTTACAGAGACATATTGGGCAGGCTATTCATGCATATCATTTAATATCATCATGTATGCATCATTTGGAACATAAGATACATTACTTTGTACAACTGGCACTGTGTTGTCCTTCACATACTGATCATACGGAATCATATTACTATCACTTATATAATCAACATGTGAGTCTACAACGTAGTTTGGTTGTACATCATCATGCATCTCGTGTTCTTCATGATGTTCACAAACAACATCCTGATAGTGATCATGGTCGTGTACCTCAGACAGAATGTCCGAATCATAAGACAGACCGGCTTCATCATAAACAGGATCAACTGATGATAGATTTACCATGAACATAGTCTGTGCAGTGGGAGTCTCATCAACATCAGAATCAAAAGCATCACAGCATCAGCTTGAAAGAAATTATCCACATTGAGTGCTAAGTCCTGAACTGGTTGCTCATCCACATCTTCATCAACAGCATTGTCTTGCCCACCTGCAATAAATAGTAGCTGCTCTACATCCAATGCCACCCCATTCTCCTGAGCTTGCATCAACAACATCTTGTCTTTGAAGTATTCTGAGTTCTGTGGTCACTTGGGCTGAGTGCAGTTCCTTGCTATATGGCCTATACCGTTGCAGTTATAGCACTTAATCTGCCTTGCTTGACCTGGATTAGCATTCCCAACTTTATTCTGAGCTCCCCCATAACCAGCTGCACCTACACCCCGTGCATTGTTCCCCTGTCCTCTATTCTGTCGACCCTGAACATTCTGAACAAGAACCCTGCCGTCTTGAACTGTGGCTTGGTTCCTAGGATTTGATGTAGTTCTGAGTTGATTGTTTGTTTGAGGAAGGTATGTTTTGTATGATTGGGTGAGTAGGGCAAGTGTGTTGGTTAAGTTCTCAATTAAGTTGTCCATTGGAGAAAGTCCCGAATCAAGTTGAGTGTTGTCAGCAAAGTGTGGTTGAGCATATGTAGATGGTGGAGTTGTAGATGATTATGGATAGTACTACTGATTTGAAACATTAGACATCAAGGCGAGAGGGTCAACAGTGTGTTGAGTGAATCGATCCAACACCATTTTGTTCTCATTGGCATGTGCCTTGTGTTGCTTCAGATAAGCATACAACTGATCATAGTTGGAGTCCCTCAATCCTCTGTTCAGTTTCACTGCTATTACGAATCTACCCCATTTAGGCAACATGTTATTAACAAACTTGGAATTCAGCTGCATTCTGGACATGGTCATCTTGATGTTCCACATGTCATTGATGAGTTTAGCAAACCGAACATAGTAGTCGTGGATAGTTTCTCCTTTGTTCTGACGGAAGTGTTCAAAGTCATCATACAGTTGTGATTCACGGTCTTCTTTTGTTAATTCTGAACCTTCCAGAAGCATCTTCACATTATCCCATATGTCCTTTGCATCAGTGTAATGATTGATGAGAGAGTAGATATCTTTTGGTAACCCTTAAAGTAGGATGTTTGTTGCCCAAATGTCAACATTATACATTTCCTTATCTTCAGGTGATAAGTCAGAATAGACACGAGGACGTACAGGACCTAGATGTAGAGCACCCTCATTCCCTTCAGCAAGTGTTTCCTGAATTGTTCCCATCTGAAAAGGTCCTTCATCAATTGACTTCAGGATGTTTACCCCATTCTCTTTACCTTGACAATATAGTCGAATACGTTGTTTCCGTGAAGCAAAGTCAGTCCTATTAAGCATAGGTGGTCGGGTATCGGAACCGGCACATTAGATGTCTTCTGAAAGATTAGCTATCATAATTGATTGTGAAATGATTAAGTTGATCGAGCAATGATTAGTGATTGTATGTTAAAAGTGGTGATTAATTGTATGAAATGGTGAATTGTTGTTCAAGTTTGTTAGGATTACAGGTTGAAATTATTTAATTTTAAAAAATTGGTCCAAAAGTCCATAAGTCGCTGCCCTGTAACCCTCTGGAAGAGATGTGACAACTGAGATTTTAGCAGGTTAGTTAAAGCATGTATAATTCAGTTTATGTGTGTCATTATTTGTTTTATGTGTTTTATATGTGTGTGAGATGGAAGTACATGAGTGGTGAATCATGGTACTTGTGGAAATGAAACCATTTGAAGGCTTTGTGTAGTTTCAAATGTCGTGTACGTAATATTCTGTGTACGTATTATGTATATGTAATTAATATTATATATATTAGTGTAGTATTTTATAGATTTTAGAATACTTTTTATTTTTAGAAGTAGTTAGAAATAAAAGTTAGTTTGAAAAATAGTTAGAAATTTCAAGGTTTAGCAAAATAACTAAAGGTTTTTATGAAATAACTAAATTAAAGGGGTTTTGTAAATAATAAATAAAGAAATAATAATAATAATAAAATAGGGGGTGTGTGTTGGGCATGCCGAACAAAGGGAGGAGGAAAAAAAAGGAATCCCAATTTGACAACAACTCTAATTTTGGTAATTATCTCTTAAGCACTATAAATACAAATCATAACCTAAACAAAAATCACTTTGATCTCTCTCTCTCTCTCTCTTTGACCGGACGAACAACACAAGAGCAAGGGAAACCCCAAAAAAAATTAGGGTTTAGATGTGAATGATTAGGGTTTATCATGTTAAATTCATAACTGAAATGTGGGCAGAATTTTACGTCATCTTGCGAGAGCCATATCTCGGTCATACGGATAGCTTTTATTGATTTTCTTGAGCCTAAAATTATCTACAGAGAGTCTACTTTCCAACCCTATAGGTTTCATGAATTAAAAGTGAGTGGAAGTTAGTCAAATTAATCAAATAATGTTTTTTGTCAAAACTGAGTTTTCAGGGCAGATTCTGAGTTATGTTTGTAAGGTCAAAAGCCATATCAAAATGTATTTTTAATTGATGGGCTTTTTACTGTAGCATGTTCAGGATGTTTATGATTTTCTGAAATTTTTGTAGAATTTTCCTAAGTGTTTAAATGGGTCTGCTCAAGCTAAATGTTTTGAAAGTCGAATCAGGTCATATTATGGACACTTTGTGATGTTGAATTTTTATAAAATAGTTAGACTTATTATTATTTTTTCTAAAAAAATCATAGAAGCTTACAACTCATTAGGGAGCTATAGGATGTAAGGAAAAGAAATAATTAGGTGTTTAAGTATTTTATTTAGAGTCATCTTGTGACTATAACGGGATAAAATGCAGAAAGTTGAGAAGTAAGGTTTGTGAGGTAATTTGAGGTTAGCAAGTATGAGGAGTATAAAGAGAGTTTTATTAAGATAGGATATAGATTATCCATCGTTGTGATTGTTACGTCGACTTGGGTGTGTGACCTAATCGATGGTAACATATGTGTGTATTATCTTGTTTAGATTCTTTGCAAGGTTAATTGAAGAGTTTGGATTTGCTTTGCATCGAGGTGAGTTTTACAGTCCCACTTTTTACTTATTTTGGGATGGAAATAATGCAAAACTATTTTTGAATTATCAACTGTGATATGTGTTTTTAAGTGTCGAACTATATGATTGCTATGTGTTATTGCTATGTGTTATGAATTATGGTAAGACATGTGCATGTGAGAATGGCATGGCCTAGTGTGAACCCAAACAGACTTAGCTAGTCAAGTAGGTTAGTCTTTCGCGGAGATAGATTATGGGACGGAGGGGTACGATCCACCTCAGATAATTGTAAATTTTGGTTTATGATAGAATAGCCATGCATATAGGTTCGTAAATATTGTTTTTTGTTAATCGCGATGTCATATGTGTGTCTCAAACCTGTAACTTTCACCAACAATTATGCTGACGTTTTAAGCATCATTTTCAGGTGAGCAAAACGTGTGAAGAGTTAGGAAGAAGAGTTAGCTGGACTATAGGCTTGCATGCGGAGTCTATGATTTATCTGTTTTAGTTTTCATTTAAACTTGTCATGTTTTATTCTTCATGCATTATATGATGGATTTTTGTTTTGGGCGTTGTCATAACACGATTTGATTTTAGAGTTTATTAAATGTCATTTTTAGTTTTCTCTATTTTGACGCCTTGTGTTGCGATGATGCCTATTGATCATGCCTTGCGATTCCGCTTTGGCGGGGTGTGACAGATTGGTATTCAGAGCCAAGGTTATAGAGAACTAGGTGGATTGGCCTAGACTATATATTTTGAAGTTCCAATTGCCTATTCGTTTACTATTTTCGTAGTAAGAATATATATATATATATATATATATATATATATATATATATATATATATATATATATATATATATATGCTAGTATTTATTGTCTTCGTCGCCAAGTAGCTGATGGAGCTTATACTCTTCCTTATTTATAGAGTTATGTCTCCCTCAAAGCGTAAGTTTCATTGGGGAATCATGCGTTCAACTGGGATTAAGCGTTATATCGACCCAATTTCTGGCTGTAAGATACGGCGTACAAACCGTAAGTGTCGTATACCCATCGACTTATATCCGTGTAAAGTGGAAGAGAGAATGACTATGAAGAAAGTAGGTGACCAAATGATTGGAGTGATTCGGAGAAGAAGGATCGACAAGGAAGGAAATGTTTCTAGGTTCCAAGAATACCACACCTCGGATGAAGAAGAAGAAGAGCTGAGTGAGCACCCTCCTTACAACAAATATGGATTCGTAGATCATCCACAACTCCAAAGGGAAGACCAAAGGAACAAGTTCGCACCTTACTCATTACCACCACAAGAAGGCAATATGAATGGATGGTTGACTGAGGATGCTAACGATTCAGACCTTGAGTCTACGGCTAGTAATCAACCCATGAGCTTGACGATGGAAGACACTGGTGGGAGCTGAGTTCGACCTCGACCCGACTACTCGTGCAATCGATTTGATTTAGGATGTTTAGTGTTTCTTTCTATCGTTTGAACCATGTTAGGAAATGTTATTTTCGATTATGATTATTATTAATGAGAAGTGGTTTTAGGATTTATCTTGTGTGTTATGTGCCTTATTAAATGTGTTATGTGTTGCATGATGTGTTGATTTCAAGAAGTGTTTTCATAGGAGCGAGTACACGCGTGAAAGGGGGCATCTATAATTATGGTGTACAACATAATTATACATGCGCCACAACACAAATGGACTTGCAAGTATGATTACATGTAATTGGTGTTGACACATATTGGTTGGTTATGCTTGTACGTATATAGTATTATAGAATTAGTAATATCATGGGATATGAAATCTATAGTATATCGTCTAATATATATAATCCTATGTCTTAGCAAAAACATGGTTCAAACACGACAATCTGACAACCCTCCTGATGTTGTGGAAATCATTGCTCAACAACTTCAGAACATCATCCCAAACATCATGACTCAAGTAACTAACAACCTCAACAATGCCAATGGTAATGGAAATGGTGGAGGAAACAATGGTTGCACCTATAAAGGATTTGTTGCGTGTGGACCTTGAGACTTTGACAGAACTGGTGGTGCGGTGGCATTGACTAAATGGATTAAAAAGATGGAATCCATGATAGACAATAGCGGATGTTTGGCTAATCAAAGGGTGAAGTATGCTGCGAGTTTATTCATTGGCAAAGCTTTGACTTCGTGGAATACTCAAATCCAAGCAAGAGGTCGAGATGCTGCTAATGCAATGGCGTAGAATGACTTCAAGGCATTGCTAACAACAGAATTTTGTCCAAGCAATGAGATTGAGAAGTTAGAAGGTGAGTTCTGGAATCATTCAATGGTTGGTGCTGATCATGCTGGATACACTAATCGATTTCATAAGTTAGCAAAGTTGGTTCCACATTTGGTAACTCCTGAGGCGAAGCGTGTCACAAGGTACATTAATGGGTTGCCATCTCAGATTCGTAGAATGCTTCGAGCCACTCAACCTGCTACTATTCAAGCTGCTATTCTTACTGCTGGGATACTGACTGATGAGGCAGTCCGCAGTGGTACTTTGGCTAAGGCTGGTGAGAAAAGGAAAGAAAGGGATGAGGCGAGTAAGTCAGAAAGTGTTGGAAAAGACAAAAAGAAAGCTAAAGGGGGACGAGGGTTTGTAGCAGCAGTTCCTCCTAGAAGAGAAAATGGAAATTTTCCAAAGTGCGCTAGGTGTAAGGGTTTTCATGCTGAAAAAGGACCATGCATAGTGTGCTACAATTGCCAAAGGCCGGGTCACATGGCCAGAGACTGTAGAACACCGGTTAGGCATGCAGAGCCGATACGAGCAGTTAGGCCAAGAGATGGGCAGAGAGCTTGTTATGAGTGTGGAAGTTTGGATCACTTACGTCCAAATTGTCCTAAGTGGAACCGAGGACGTAATCAATCTGGAAATCAGCTAGCGTTGGAAGGGAATAGGAACACCCGAGGCAATGAGAACCGAGCTAGGGGAAGGGCTTTCAATGTGAATGTTGTTGATGCTCTTCAGGATCCTAATGTAGTGACGGGTACGTATTCCTTAAACAATCTCTACGCTACTATGCTTTTCGATTCTGGTGCTGATTTTAGTTTTATATCCACTAAATTTGCGCCCTTATTAAATGAGAAACCTAGTATTGCAAACCCTGGGTATGTGATAAAAGTAGCTAATGGTAAGAAGGAAGAAGTTAATAGAATTTTCCGTGGCTGTAGACTAGATGTAACACCCCCAAATTGGGTCGCAGCGGAATAAGCGTCCGGGGCGTGTTACTTCTCAGACCAATAACACAAGATATATATAGAACGACCAAAAAGTCGTTTAAAAAC
>BQNB010179632.1:0-12754 GCA_026074375.1 Tanacetum coccineum | reverse complement strand
CTTATATATGTACTAATGTAAACTTTGTTTGAGTGTTACAGATCCTGTCATGTCTTCTTCATCCACGGTCACCTACACATCTGTATACACTAATTCCGAGTCAGGGAGAGTCTTCTGGGGAGCTGATAAGGAGCTGTCCGATGGAGGTTCTCCACGAGTAATCATATACGGATACGATGGACTCCCTATGCAGTCGGTAGCCCCGCCATCTCTGGACTATCTGCCAGGACCTGAGCACCCACCGTCTCCCGATTACGTGCCCGGCCCTGAGCACCCATCTTCACCTGTTGAGGTACCATATATACCTGAGCCTGAGTACCTCGAGTACTTAGTGCCAGCCGATGCTGAGGCACCCTTAGAGGACCACCCTTTACCTGTTGATGTCTTACCTACCGCCTTGTCGCCAGGCTATGTGGCAGACTCCGATTTGGATGAGGACCCCGAGGAGGATCACACTGATTATCCCGCTGACGGAGGGGATGATGATGATAAGCCCTCCGATGACGATGATGATGATACCGATGATGAGGATAAGGAGCCATTTGAGGATGAGGATGATGAAGAGGAGGAGGAGGAGCACCTAACTCTGGCCGACCCTTCTGTTGTACATGTTGTTGACCCTGTTCCCTCAGCTAGGGATACAGAGACATTTGAGACGGATGAGTATGCACCTACACCTAGATCACCTCAGACTAAGGTCCCCTTTGCTCAGACACGTCTCCGTAGGGCACGGAACACTGTCAGACTTAAGCCACCTATGTCACCATCCATGGAGGTACGTATTGCTGAGTATGCTGCCGCACCTACACCACCATCACCACCACCATCTCCACTATCACCTTGGTCACCTCTATTACCTCATATTCCCTCACCACCACTACCACCTCTACCATCATCACTATATTTACCACCACCTGTACCCACATCATTACCGTTGCCATCATCTCTACTACTACCACTACCAGCCTCACTATTCATACCACCACCAGTCGACCGTAGGGAGGACATTCCTGAGGCCGAGTTACCACCTTGTAAGAGATTATGTCTGACTGCTCCCACATCAAGGTATGAGGTAGGGGAGAGTTCGACTGCTGCTCCTAGACCTACTGGAGGTCACAAAGCAGACTATAGGTTTATCGGCACTATAGATGCCAAGATCAGACGTCAGAGAGCCGAGGAGGTCGGCTATGGCATTAGGGATGTTTGGGTAGACCCGACAAAGGTTGTTGAGGAGGTAGCACCGACGACCCTCGAGGGGGTCAATGCTAGAGTAACCGAGCTCGCTGCGGTGCAGGAGCAGGACACTCAGGATGTTTATGCTGTGATCAAGGATGCTCAGGACAGACAGACTCAGTTATCACAGAGATTTGACATATTGGTCGAGGATAGACAGTTTCACTATGAGACTACACGACTGTTGGATCAGGAGGCCCTAGTTTCCCGAGAGGCTTGGGCCCATTCCGTTGGGTTGAGTTCGGCAGTTCACTAGGAACTGCAAGCATATAAGACTCATACCCAGATGTAGGATTATTTAGCCAAGGCAAACTAACCGAGTTAGCGAATGATACCAAAAACTGAATGATTACTAAAGTATATGGAATTACACGATGTCTCCTATGGAATTTAATACGTTGCTCGACCTCTTCTACTCTTTTTTTCCTCTGAAAATTGACTTTTGTGGTTTAATTTGGCACACTTAAAACTCGTTTTTGAGTTTTTTATTTATAATGTCTGGAAGTCGGTTCAATACGGCGTATCTAATGGGTTGGATACGGCGTATTGGGGATTTCTTGGAGTAGGGACCACGTTTGATATCTTCCAGAATATTATATTGATTCCATATCTTGAATACTGCGTATTGAGTCCTCTAGATATGGTGTATTGGTCTTTAATCTTCTGTGGTCTTTGGTGAGTGCATGCACGGATACGCCGTATCTTCTTGATGGATACGACGTATTGGTCTTTAGAATAGTAATCTTTAAAATATCTTCATTAAAGCTCCAGAATGCACGCCTTTTGCTATGTTTCACCAATTACTCCATAATGACTACAATTCTCAAATATAAATGATTAAGTAACAATTCTTTGCAATAACTATACAAAATGGGTTAATATCGTAGGATAAACGATGCTATAAAATAGACGTTATTTGATGTCATCAGGGAGACTGTTGAGATGATTGTCTCTATTATGATGTTTGGCATATGTCATACATCTTATAGAAAGTAATGTGACTAGACTCATGTAAGTAATACTTATAAGTGAGTGCACGCTTACACAATAACAATCATTATATTATTCAAAGAATTTCATAATTCGTGAAATTTTAAAATAAGTATTCTCAATGTTACACAAGATCATTACCTAGTTGATTTGTACATGGAACCTATGCCTTATCACTAATTGTGATTGTTGTAGATAAGACATTTAACTAGGATCGTCATGCACTAATCTTAGTTGGTATTTGGATAATGGAACTATAAGCAATTGTATTAAACAATGAATTGATATACGTGGTATGATCATTTTCATTTATACTACTGTGTTCTATATTTGCATGTTTACATCCTTGAATAAATTTATTTATTCTAAACTATGTTCATTGTCAGTTAACAATATAGGAATATTGTTAAGATAAGACAAATGTGAGTGTTTGGTTATATGATGGAGAATATGTAAAGATGATTCTGCCTACTTCACATGTTATTTAATAAGGTTGAATATTGGATACCCCACCTGTGTAAATCACTTTATGGATCGACGTCATTGGGTGCATTACACACATGGTGAAAGTTATGTTTATCCTCGGACTTGATATGCAAGCAGGTTTTGCATGTATGGATATCATTTCTTGATTATAGTCTACCGCTATACTGTCAAAAGGTAGTTATAAGGACTACTTTCACAAATGTTTTGAAATACATGACGAACACATGTAGTCAAAATAGAATTTGTTTCTCCACGTGTTTGAGAGTTAGATACTTATTAGGCCCCTCGTTGGGTTGATCAGATGTTTGTGTGGCCACACTCAAAGTGTAGTTAAGATGATTCTTTTTACATTTGGTAATCTAGATCAATACAGATGCGAGAAACATAATCGTTAAAACTATGAAATGAATTTTGATCCATATCCATTTGTAACATTGTATCTGAAACAAAAGGATAGGACTAACTTGAACCATAGATGGCTGAGATGTTTACTGAAACCATACTCAGGTATTTCTGGAAGCATTGATGATATTGCTAGACTATTCATCAATGTTAGCATGTTATATTTTATGACCATGACATTCGAAAGTAGGAGCTGTTGGGATATGCTCATGTCATATGGGTATTTATACGACTGGGAATACGTGAGCCTACAGGGGTCACACACGTATACACTTAGATATCACTCTATTGGTATATATATAATAATATAAGTGTATATTTATTATACATGTATTTAATACTCGATTAATGTATATAATAAATATAAGTGTATATTTATTATGTATATTAATATTCTAACGATAGAATACTAACGGTCGTTAATTAGTTCGTTTACGAATAATTAACTGTAAGGCTTTTTAATTAATTGGTAATTAAAAGTAATTATCCATAAATATTAGAAAAGTCAAATAGTCAACACCAAGGGTGTGTTTGGTTCTTTTTTGGGTCGATTATAAAGAAGAAAAAAAAGAAGGACCAAAAGTGTCAAGATTAGCTAGGTAGCTTTTTTCTAAAGCTATGTAACCTAATCCTAACACAATATAACGAGGACCCTAAATCCTCATTCATTCAATCCTTCTTCTTTTTCTCTTGTGTGAGTCAAATGAAACAAACACCCTTTAGGGTTTTGGTTTTTTTGATTACTTCTTGTATTCTTCGTACATTGGTTCGTGGAACTAGCATTCAGGTGATATTGGTTAACGTGTAGCGTGGATACACGTGGATGTTGTTTATTTTAGCAGCTAGAAGAGGTTTCGGTATTAGCACGGGTTTAATACACGTGCGTATTCTCAAGAAGCTTTGATTTTTGATTTAGCTTGTTTTGCTAAAAGATACGCTTTTGTTTTATTATTTATGTTAATTATAATTGCTATATGAGATTAATTCTGCTGCGTAGCTCGTATAACATTAATGTAATATTAGGGTTATTTTGGATAACAATTTCCAACAATTGTTGTTGTTGATGTTTTCGCCAAACATGCTCGATTAGATTTAGATGAAGACTTGAGTGTGTTTGTCGATCATGGAGCTCTTAGGCTTTCTTTCGTTGCACTTCGCACCTCTCGCATCATGTCCGTTGCAAATTTGGTTGCGGACTAATGTAAAGATCGTCTATTTAGGATATCGCAAACTTTTGATCTTTCAAAATCATGTTATGCAATATAATGCATGTGTACATAATTTGCCATATGATGTCGACAATGTAAGTTCGCGCCGGTTGTTGTATAATTCTCCAACGTCCTTGGAGACGCCAAAAGCTCTTTCAACATCCTTTATATCATCTTCTTATCGCCGTTTAAATACGACAATTCTCTCGTCTTGTGCAATCATAAATGATTTGAATAAACTTGCCCACCGTGGATAAATCCCGTCAACTAAGTAATACCCATTCTGAAATGTAGGGCGGTGTAATCAATAAGGTTGTCGAATAACGGGGAGTTATTTAAAATGGTAAGATCGTTATTCACATCTGCTACCCCAAAGAATGCATGTCACATCTAAAAATCGTATGAGACCACAACTTCAACCATTATAGTTGGATATTTTTTATCAACTCTCTCAAATTGCTAGTGCCATGATTTCAGGCAATTAACCCATTCCCAATGCATACAATTAGTACTCTCAAGTATTCTCGAAAAACCATAAACCCTATTATGCCTTGTATATAATTTTTGAATGTCGTTTGTGCAGGGTTTTCTTAAAAACTCGGGCATAAACAAAACAATGATGCACCTACAAAATTATTGTAAAGACACACGTGAGGTACGCTCGGACATTAGTAAACATTCATCAAAAGCATCAGGTGATGAGCCATATGCCAATTGGCGTATGGCAGTCGTGCATTTCATAATAACACTACAACTCATGTGAGCCGTGCAATTGGGTTAGATTGTACATATTTGAAAATGGTCGGGGGAGGATGAACAGTTTGAATATAATTTTCAATATCTTGAACTATTTTTATAATAGTTTGATGATCATACGATAACGGCGTCTAAAAAAGTACCCTGGATATCTTGGGTGCTCACCATTCGACCCAAAATAGTCGAAGAGAAAACGTTCTTCTGCAGTCTCACGATCACGGTAAATCGTATGATGGGTATTACGGGTATTTGAGGTTTCACCTTATTGCAACGATTTGTGATACTTAATAGCTTGTGTAATCAAATAAATGTCACTCAAATCATCTTCATCACATACATTGGAAAAAGTAGAACTATACATTTTTAGATTGTGTGATATTTGAAGTGGATTGTGTGTAAAATGATAGTGTATGTGGATTTATATAGTGTAAGAGTGGTGTTTGTTTTTATTATTAAAATTTTTTGAAATTTAAACAAATTTGACCGTTGCATTCAAACGGTTGCAAATTGCTTCTCTTTTCCCCAATTAGCACACACTAATAAAGTGGCATTTCCACTCACTCACATAATGCCTGGTATGGTGGCACACCCGCTAGAGGCGTCAGTTAGGTGCAATATCAGATTGGCATGAGTCTTCATGCCATCATACTCAACACTCTTAATGTTTGAATGTAAATTATAATTAACCAATTAGAATATAACATAATTTTACACTCAAAATTTAAAATAATAAAAACTTGAGCATTACAAAGATAATGAATATTCTGTGAAAGTTAACCGGTTAATTGTATAGACCAAAATCAAATTAACTTGATTTTTATTGGACAATTAAATAAAAACTCTGTTTTATACTATGTTGCGATAAATCACAACTCAAACTCGTCCAAAATTTGCATTTAAAAAACTATTTGTTCATCTTGAGTTTTCTTAAGATTGGGGCAAGATTGGTGGTAAAAAAAAAGTGTTTCAACCTCTTTGCACGCGTCTATCACTGTTATCCTCACCCGATCGACGCGTCCTTCATACATAAAATATATAAGTCGTTTTAACGAACGACATGATGTGTTGAAGGTGTGGTTGTATGTCGGTAATTAAATTTTGATTTTTAGGTATGTTTGTTTATTTAGATGGTGGCGATGTTGTTGTGTAGCTTATTACCACTTGCTACGTAGTAATGTTAGGTTTTAAAAAAAGAGAGATATTGACATAGCAATGACATTATTGTCATATATTGCTATACAATGTTTGTACTTAACACAAGTCATAAGGCCGGTTTCATGGAGTGTGCGTCGTTCTACCTCTTACACCTCCATCACCACAACAACCCCTTTTATAAAAAGATGTTACATCAACTCTAAAATGGAAAGAGAGTGGTGAAGCACCATCCACCTATACCATTTTTTTGATTTGTGAGAGGGTGTTGGGTTTTTTTTTGTAAGGTGGGGTTTGTTATAAAGTAAGTATTTTAAGAGTGCGGATGATCATAAAATGATAAAAAGATGATGGATGTCGGTAAATTATGGTTAAATGGTGTTGTGACGCCGGACCGTGAAGGTCGATGGTTATAAGATCAACCATATAAGACTGATGTATAATGGGTGCGCCGCAACTTTAGTCGGTCACATTGTTGAGATGGGTCCCCCCTTATGAGCCCATCATTTGACTACAGTTCCCATAAAGAAAATTCCCAACCTCTTGTTGTATCAACCAAGAATTGTTTAGCACACAGATCACCTCACCAAGATCCATTATTTGACTGTTTGAAACTTGATAAACAATTACGAGTATTTTTTCACGTTAGTTTTTCTTCTGATAGAGAAAGTTGGTTAATTATGAAATGGCAGGCGTGGGTCTAACGGTTAGTGCATATCTACCACATTAGAGTGTCTTAAAAACTATTCATACGAGTGCAAGGTACAGATGGCACCAATTAACTATTATTGGCGATTTGCCGGTCCAAAGTTTTAGTTTTATTTTCATTTTTCATTTCCTTCATTACAACAAACATATTTTATGATTTGCTGCAAATGACGATAACAGGGTTTTTAGGTGTTAGGAAGAAATAGAATGGGCGGATGATGGTGTACTGGTGATGTTGAACTCGAATTAGCTAACAAAGATAACAGAGGAAATATATTACTCCTCCCGTCTCAAAATAAGTGTCATGTTTTAACTATTTGAAGTTTTTTTTCAACGTTGACTTTAAATATTTTTGTTTGTGCTACTCTTTATTATAAGATTTTGATGCGAAAATTTTGGATGAATGATGAATTGGTTTTTTTTTTTTAAAATTGTAAGGTTTCGTCGATATAATTTTTAACAAAAGTTTGATTATATAACCAACAAAAAAAAAAATATTAAAGTCAAAAGTTAAAAAAAAAATAATAATTAAAAAAAGTTCAAAACAAAACACTTATTTTGAGACAGAAAGGAGTATCAATGAGCTTAATCGTTATTTGTTGTTGTGACATTTCATAAAAAAGAGGAGATAGTTAATGCAATGTGAAAACTGTATATATGTTAAGATTGTTGATAAAGAATGTAGTATTAAGGCCCAAATATATGTATTTTAGTTGTTATTGGTCTAGGGCCCAATTTTATCTCATGTATTATGTTTTTATTATCTTCCATTTGGGTATTATGTTTGTTTTTTGATCTTTTTTCACTTTATGTATGGGTTTAGTTGTTGTAGTCTCATTTAAGTCTGTTAGTTTTAGTATGTTCTGCCTCTATTTTGAAGCTTTGTTAAGAACCAATTTTATAACCAATTAATCATGGCTTCTCAAATGTGGTTGTGACATTGGGGGGGAGTTTGATTATTTTGATACCTTACAACCGTGCGTTTTGTTATTTATTGGCCATTCTAATTCGTCTGACAGCGGGGCACATTACGGAGGGACTCTACATTAAAGGGGTAGGGGGGTTCGTCATGTGTGATGGAATCGTGCTGTTAAATTTTGGAGGTTAAATGGGGGGGGGCGGCGGTGGGCGGGGATGCGGGATTGGTGTTAGTGGGGGGGGATGGGGGAGGGCTGTGTTCAATTTTTTTTTTTTTTTCCGTATCCCACTCCTTTATCAAGCCCATCTTACCCCCTCCATTGTTTGGGGTTCAGGAATCTTTACATGGCCGCTGTTTTACTTACTTATCCTTCCGTCTACTGTTATTTAGCAACGGACCACTCTACACACTCGTTTATACCAACACCAAACCAAATAATACTTTTATTACGTGTTTTTCGGGTGTCCCTTTGCTACCCCCATGTCGACATACGCAACCAAATTGGACCTCGTTTCATACCCCATGTATCTTTCTTGGTTATTCCATCAAACCATCGTGGGGTATCGATTGTATCAAAACATTACCACAATAAATGATATTTCCCGCATTACGTTCGATAGTGATGAAACCGTTTTACATATGGTTCTCGTTACCCTAAATCGCCACACCCCTCATACACCTTTTTGGTTGAGGTAACGACTTTCTCCCTAACACCCGCTATCATTGCCAAATGGGCCTTCTATTAATAGCTATGCTACCCCAAACTACACCCCCATATAAGCCCACCGGCCCTTTCCTGGTAACAACACCTCCCACCAAAGCCCATCCTTGGGAACATGGGGATTCTCTACCATATATGAGCAACCAAAAACCATCAATCGCAAGCTAAATATCACACTAAAAGAATACTCAACATAATAACCGCTTCGGACTCATTCCCATGGTACACTCGGCTTCATCTTTGGTATCCGTTCAAACAAAATCCTCAATATTTAATGTCTTTGTTGTCCGCCAATTCCTCAATTTCCAAAATCCTATATATATTGCTTTTAGCGAACCCTAATTGGCAAAATGTATGCGTGATGAGTTTTAATGCCCTTACTTAAAAAGAAACTTGGTTTCTTGTGCCAACATAACGACACTGACAATTACGACCATTTGGTTCGCTTTATGTGCGTTGTTTGTAAGCACAAGCTCTTTTGCCGAACGGAATCCCTTGGTAGGTACAAGCTTCTTGCCTTTGTCGTAACGGTAGTAGTCAACAAATTGCGTCGACTACGATTGAGATCTTTCAGTCCAGTAGGTTGTTCAATCTTGGCCACCATTCGTATTGTGCTTAGTTCACGGCATTCGAATTGGATGGTTCATCAGCTCGATGTCAATTAATGCCCTTCCTTCATGGACCATCTATCTGAGCAGTGGGCATATGCATCAGCACCTGGTTTTTGGGACCATCAGCGTTCCCAACCAACTGTTTGTTTCTGCAAAGTCTATTTATGGGCTTAAGCAAAGCTCCCCAGGGCCTGGTTTCAACTAGCGAATGAACGTCGGTTTGCACTGTAATGATCGTATGTTCTTATACCATACAATTGCTGAAATGTTTGTTTTGTCATAGTCATTTGCCGACTCATCATCTGTTAATCGATCGACAGGGTTTAGATACTACGTAATACTGTTGTTTTATGTTGATGAATATTATTCTGACTGCCTACGTTGCAAGCAATCTTGTTAGTGTTTATTTACTTCGTTCACAACGAGTTTTTCGATGACTGATCTTGGCCCTTTACATTTACTTTTTGGGCATTTTGTTTCAAGTGTGATGTTACTGGTATGTTTCTTTGTCAGGCAAGAGAAAGTTATGCTCTTGAGATATTGGACGCGAGCAGTTAGTCGGGTGATATATATTTACTACAATATATACTATTATAATATATATATATACATATAAGTATATACTATGGAATCCATATGTGCGCCCTATGTTTTACTTAATAAGCCACTCTCATTGATAGCATTTCTTCGTCATAAATTTTACGTCACTTTTCCGAAAAGTTTTTATTTTTAGAAGGTTACTATTTTAGGAAAGTTTCTATTTTTGGAAAGTTTCTATTTCGGGAAAGTCTATTTATGGTAAGATATGAATTACCGATTAATAGAATGTTAAGTTTCCGACAACTCCCGACACGCCAATAATTTATATATACTTATCCATATTTCCTTGTTTTACCTTATGAATATATACATAATTACATATATAAAGTTTCTAAATATAGACTTACTATTTTTAGATATAACCGAAACGTACCCAATAATATATATGTCGCCCAATTGTTTCCGTTAACATTTCATAAGCCCAAACGGACTCTAAAACGCCCAAATTCCCAATTTTTATACAAATTCAGCAATCAACCCATCTTTTACAAGTTTTTAACTTTTATTATATTTTTGCCAATTCTGACCCGTTTCAAAAACGACCCATTAGAACACATTTTCGCATCTCGGACTCCAAAGCATTTTTATGTAAAACGATATTCCGGACAACTTTTTAGTTTTGGCCGAGACCCGGAACCCAACAGAAAATGACCAAAACGCCCCTGCAAGTTTCAGCCGAAAAATATTACGAAAAACGCAGACCTGCGTTTGCGTTTTTGACCCGTTATAAGGCGTTTTTAATTCTAGAAAACCTCGCGGAAAGGTAAAACGTCATTTTGAACAACTTTCCAGTTTTGCCCGAGACCCGAAACTCGACCGAAATGGCCGAAAACGCATCCGCATCAGATCTGATGCAGTGGGTAATTTTATGAAAACTCAGATTTGGAATTAGTTTTTAAACCCGTCATTACTCGCCTTTAGACCAAAAGAACCTCGCGGGGCAGTAAAACGGCCTTCCGAACAACTTTCGTGTTTTGGCCGAAGGCCGAAACGGACTCGAAAGTGACGAAAACGCCCCCTCAAAAATCTGCCAGCAACCGTTTATAACCAAAAAGCTGAAATTTTAACAAAATTTTTCCTAGTTTCAAATTGCCATAAAAACTTCGTTTTTAGGAGATACGGGACGATCCTTATATCGAAACGATCGTCTTGACAAGCTCTATCATAATCTTAATTATAATTTTAATTTTAACATTTTTACGACGCCGAAAAACGGGCTGTACTTTTCTGCATAAAACGACCCGTTTCAAAACTTAACCAAACGCTAATTTCTCAACACAACAACTTCACAACTACACCTAATTAGCCTATCTCCGTCCACTAACGCCTCAATCCAATAATCCTTCCACAATTATATATACACTAAACATAATCGCACATGGATTCCAAAGTACAAAATTAAAATGCATGCATAATCATAAGAAAATAACCTCAAAGAGGGTTTAAGAATACTCACAAACACTAGTAGATGCAAAGAAAATGATCAACAAAAATTCTTTCTTGCTCCTTAGCTCTTTGGTTCCTTAGTCGCGGCTCAAAACACAATCCAAAAATCTAACAAAGCCTCAAATTTATATAATATTGCAATGTATATGTATATATTACACATATACGAGATTAATCATGTCGTATCATAATGGCGACACCATTACATAATATCAATAGTACAACTCGTAATTACGCGCGTAGCGATGATTCGAAGGGCATATATAGAGGTATAGTGGTTCGTCGAAGAACGGGAATCGTATATATATAATTACCATTTATACCACGCATTTGGTATAAAGTATACAATTAAAGGCTTAGCACAAAACACATAAAGGATCGGGAAGGATTGCGCGCACGGATATCGGACATCGGTGAACGACTCGTGAAATTTTTTCGAAAACAGTCATAGTCCAGGTTGTGAAAAATGACCTAGTTAGCTATGACTCATGCTCTGATACCAATCTATAACACCCTCCAATTTGCAACGCAGCAGAATACAACATTGGGGCGCTACTTCATAATATAAGCTCACGAGTCACAGTAAACGACATAAAATTTTTAATTAAAAAGGATCAGAGTTACAAGGTCCCAATTATAACACCTCGTGTTTTAGGACAATGTACGACGTTGATAAGTCACTAATTATTTTTTTTGTATTGTACGCGTTTGTTTTTAATGGAAATCGTTAAGTTAAATCGCGTAAACTAAAAATGATCAGTTAACGTAAACGGGCATCAAGCAATTTATTGTTTACGTCAAACAAGGGTTAAGCAATTATTGTGAGAATAATTATTAACGTTTCACAAGTTACTTTATCGGATACGTGAAAGTGTTTACGTTTCGCGATAAATGACAATTAGGTTTTCCCGGAAACCCTAAAAATTTACGTACGCTTCAACAAATACCTACGTTTATATACAATGATCAAAGTTTATAAAACTTTAGGCATATGTATATATTTATACACATCTCATATGATTATACAAGATAGCAAATACTTTACAAAATAACCAAGACATTACAAGTATACTTTTATATAAAAACTACACTTTACTTTTTTTATATAAACTTTACTTACACATTTCTTTTATATAAATACACAAGTAACTTATTAATAAAAGAAATAAGCTAGAAAACACTTTCCTTAATATCATGGGATGATTCCCATGATAGGAGACCATAAACATAAACCATTAAGTCCTTTGTTTCCTCCTTTCTTGTCCCCTTGAACCCACGCCCCAACCATGTCCCCCCCTTTGATTTTTCTTGGTCAATCTTGGCTACAAATATCTTCATTCTCTTCCTATAAATATACATGCATGCATAAGTAAACTTTACATAAACTCTTTTACTTAGAAAAATTATTTCTTTCTCTCTTTTGTAAGCCAAAACCCACGGCATTATTAACAACCTTAAGCAAACCATACAAAATTTTTATACAATCCATACAACCCTTTACACATCAATCCTAAGGCACACT